>BSBM01000994.1:16555000-16635000 GCA_027924585.1 Larix kaempferi | reverse complement strand
ACCTACAACCTAAAAAAAAGAAAAGTATTTTGATTATTTTTAGACCATGATATGGTGGCTCAACACTTGACCATGTCGTTTTAGGGATTCACTGACTTTGGTAATTTAAAAAAAATATAAAATTGACTTTTAAAATTTTGTAAAAATAGCCCCACACAAGATTCTTTTGTTTCCTATGCCTTTAAATATTTTTTTTCTTGTAAATTGAAAATTTACATAGCAAACGGGTGGCTCAACAAAAACATGTGCATTATGTTTGAGAAAAAAATAACATATCAATCTTCAAATAATGACATTTTGGGGTGGTTATACCACTTTTCCATAAATAAAAGTTATATATTCCGGAAGGTCATTCGTTTTTCTACGTTTCATTTGTTTACACCTAATTCAAAAAAGTTTTGTAGGTACCTATAATAATTCATTTTAATGATAATATTTCTATTTTTCCAGAATGTCATTGCAACTAATGTGTCATAATTGGGTATCATTACCTTGCACCAGCCCGATAGTCTCTCTTGATTTGGTAACTCATGATTGTAACTTACCAATCTGTATTTTGTTGAAGACTGTATGATGTTTATCTTCTCACCTTGGAGGAGAGGATAACCGAATAGATTTGAATTCTTACTTGGATTTTGTTGTGCTAAAATTTGATTGGGTATGTACTGTGTGGCTATTGATGCGATCTAGCTTATAGTTTAATTGGATATCATAGATCCTTGTGGATAACTAGGATGTGTTGGAAATCTAAGTCCACATTGTCAATTATTGAAAAGTACTGCTAGATTTACATTACGTGAAATTACTATGGAGTTCTTGAGAATGTGTTAGAACCATGTTGGATGAAATATAAAATCAATGATGGTAGAATCATTAGTGCTTATGACCATGGTTGTTTGATGAAATTAGAAGAGAATGGTAGGAAGAAAAGAATATGAAAAAAAAGTGAAACTAGCATTGAAGGTACGAGAAAAATTAACTTCGGGACGAAGTTTTTATAAGAGGGGGTGTATGTAATACCCACCTTTGACCGAGTTTGATTGGTGAACTTTTGAGGGCACTTATTTGAAAGTGACCCAGTTAAATAAATAATAAAAAATTCTTTTCTATTTCTATTTCATAGAATGAAGATTGTTGACGGACTAGAAATTAATAAATATGATATAATGCTCAATAAATTGTGGAATGGGGAATAAAGAAGGATAAATGCCTATGTTATGCATAAATGAAAATAAATGATGTTTTTCTTATTCTGTAGATGTGAATAAATATTGCTTACTAAATTGATATAGATGAATAAATGATGAATGAATTTTGAAATTGAATAAAGCACGATTATTGATTATATCGTGCAACGCTACTGACATGTGCATTGAGTGTGTGCAGTGACAGGTATAATGATTTGCCAACTGAATCTCATGTGGAAATAAAGGGGTCATAGAGAATGGGAAAACACACATAAGAGCACGAATACTGAATGTTGATTCTTAATAGAAATCCATGCACGAGTTGCAATCCCTATCAACTTTGCTCGCGTGGTGTGTGCCGTATGGGTAGGACATAGAAACTTGGTCACATATGAGGAAGTTGAGGGGTAGAACCATCTTATTCCTTAGTTTCCATTATTCTCACATAGGTTGTAGGAGAAAGAGTTCAGGTAATGATTCCCAAGTCTCTACAACACACTCCCCACACAAGGAAAGGAAATGTATTGATTATTTGAAGGACCCATAGAAGCAACACCTTGACAACCGTGAAGATTAAAATACGTATGCACTTGATTTAACATATAGAAATTGCATTTAGTTTTTATTTTCAAAAGAAAAAGAAGAGAAAGAGAATTTTATTGTATCTCATATAGAATATAGGATAGGTGTGAGTGCACATATTTCATAAAAGGGGTTTAATAAATAAAAGAAAATAGGAAAAGGAGCACACATTAGAATCCTAGTAAGAATAGGAGTTCTAAATGAATCAACAAGAGTTGAAATTCACTTGCACCCATAGATTGAGGAATGGGATCCTAGGATAAGGGAACACCTAGGAGTGATTTGTGGAAATCATGTGCACCTTCATGAGAAGGTGACACATGGTGGGTGAATAATAAAAATAGAAAATTAAGCAAAAATGTTAATTTTGCATAAAAAGTGACATGTGTCATGAATGATTTTTCCTATTAAAGGAACAGAGCATTGAGGGGAGAGGCATATTTTTGCTCCTTAATATTGGATGGAACTCGTAATGGCCTTTTGAGAATTTGTGTGACTATTATGAGTTTAGCATTGGATCATCTTGGTGATCGGGACACCATTTCTTGGAATCCATGGCTTATGTGTTATTCTTTATGGCCCCTTATAGCTCAAGGGACTAGGAGGAAGGAGAGTACTCCTAGTGTGGTAGGGTGGTCAACTAAGGAGTTAGTTGGAACTTGGAAATATTTGGTATGGTTCAGGACTGCCCGGACCTTTGGAAACCTCTACGGCAGCTGGATTGACCTTTGAAATTTAGGTTCATTTCAATTATTTGTTTTAAGTTTTGTTGTTGTAAATATTTGAAGGAATTATTGTTGTAAATCATTCAATGCTGCAATTTATATTTGAGATATGATAAATTCAAAATGTTAAATATTTTTTTAGCTAGGGCCCCAAGAGGGGCTCTACAATAGTATAGAATTATTAACCATGCTCAACCATAGTTAACCATGGTAAACAACGTCAACTATATTCAAACATAGCCAGCTAAAGTCAAAGATATTAAAGTAAAGTTTACCAAAATTCAACATGGTCAACCATGGTCAATATTGTTCAAAATTAGTCAACTGTAGTTTGATTGAACTTAATCATAGTAAACCATCGTAACACATGATCAACCATGGTTAACCATATATAGTCAAACTCAACCATGGACAATCATAATTAAATATGACTAGCCATAGTCAACCATGGTTAATAATAGTAAATCATGGTGAACATTAATAGAGTCAACCATATTCAACTAAAGTCACCAATAGTCAAACATCACAAGTAATCCATGGTCAAACAATCATAAACTTTAGTCAACCATCTCCAACCATGGTGAAACACAGTCAACCGAATTCAACCATAAAGAACAATGTTTCAACATGCTCAACCATAGTCAAACATGGACAACCATGGTAAAATATAGTCAAACATAAATCACCATGGTCAACCATAGTCAAACATGTGTTACCATAGTCTAACATATTTATCCATAGTCGAACATTGTCAAACATATTTATTGATAGTCAATCACAAACAAACATGCTTAATCATAAACATACACGGTCAACCATGGTCAACCAAGTTTAACTAATGTTCACCATGTCAAACAAGATCAACCCTATTTAAACATGTTTAATCACCAGCATAGATCCATCTTAAACCCGGATCTATCAAGCACCGAGAGGGATCCAATTTCTTTAGGTGTATTTCTTTTTTAAAAATTTAAACTCAAGAAATTTGATCTCTCTTGATTGATAGATCCGGATTTAAGTTTTAAGTTTTTATTTTATAAACTAACATCGATTTTTTAATTACTTTTCATAATATTTTATTTTATGAGCCAACATGGATTTTTATAAAATACTTTCCATAATTTTTTTAATTTTATGAGCCGACAAAAAAAATTAATTATTTTGTTAGGAACAAACGTTACAACATCTCCCCCAAACTGGGATGTAGAGCACCTCACTTCTCGGTGCAAAAATCAAGCATTGTCCACTAAATGTCAACTATAGCTATCCATTATTAAACATGATCAATCATAGTCAACCAATTTTAACTACAATTAACCATGGTCAGTGAATTCAACTATAGCCAAATATATCCAACCAAAGTTGAACATATTCAAGCAAAAGTCGGCCAACATCAATTATGGTCAATTATGTGAAACATAATCAATAATGTCCACGCAAAGAAAACCATGGTAAACATAATCAAACATGGTTATCCATAGTCAACCTTAGTCAACAACTGTCAAATTAGCTTGTATTATTATTATTATTTGTTATTTACTTCTTTAATTTTGATTTATTTGTTTATCTATATTTATTGATTTGTGTATCTAATTTTATATATTTATGTTTTTCTTTTTAAATAATTATTTTCCATTTTTATAATAATAATAATAATAATAATTGAAGAACCCATGGGAGCATGATAATAATATTTATGTATTTGTATTTATTATTATTTTATTGATTTAAATATATTTTATTTATGTATAAATAATGTTTTTTATTTTCATAATAATGATAATAGTAATAATTACGCCGATAGGCATTTATATTTTAGAATTTGGGGGTGGAATACCATCTATGATTTTCCTAGATTGAAGGAGAATGGGACAACTGTTCACATTGATTTTATGGGCGTTGTTCAAAATTCAAAATAAACACTTATACAAAAAAAGAAATATAAAAAATAATTGGTAGCTAATGCATGAATAATCGGTAAATAGTGCATGGGTAAGGGGTAGTTAGTGCTAGACAATTTGTTTAACTAGAATAACTCGAGTGATAATAGGTAGTTGAAGCATACATAATCGGTGATTACAAGTACATATAGATAACAAGTAACACGTAAGAATTAGGTTTTGGTTTAGGTTTCAGGTCTATGGCCAGTTCAAGGGGAAGTTATTTTGAGTTGAAGGGTGAGTTCATCTAACCTAGGACATTAGGCACTCACCGTTACATTGAATTGCAAGAGCGGGGTAACTTGCATGTAAAATAGAATAGGGTAAGCTCAACTTCCTCAATAGTTGACGATACATGCTAGCACTCACTATGTTTTGTTTAGGTGGGAACCTCCATTGTTGTTATGCAGGATACAAATAATTAAATGAAGAAAAAATTTAGAACCAGTGATATCTTGGATTTGTTTATGGATATGGGCAAGGTGTTATTCCATAGTCGGTGTTTCCTTAATATCAAGAAATTCATGCTAGAAATTTCATTGTTTTGATGTGGGTTTCTAATAGGTGGATGAAGAATCAAAGACATACATTTCGAACTTTGAAAGCATTCTTCCTGGAATGAATCAAATCTTCACCCCAGGTGTGTATGGATCTACTTTCTCTATTATTATTTTAACCTTGATTCCATGGATGCTACTTGTATCCGCCTTTGTTGAAGAAAGTACATTCATTTCTTTTGACACCTCATTCTGAGAATGCCCAAATTTAGTGGTTTCTGAACCCGACCCGGGGTGAAATTTTGATCCATAAGAAAATGATGCAGATTGAAGGAAATGTAATGGAGAATGGACCAGCCCATGAGAAACTGGATTTATAGGGAAACAAAGAAATATTTGTTGGGAATGAAATATATTTTTTGAATTATGATACAGGTGCATTCTATGTCATGACCCAATACTTGTAAGAAGGATTAATTTCTCCCTGTGACATATGTAAACTACTCACTGTATTACTAGCATAAGTAAGCAGGTGCATTCTATGTCATGACCCAATACCTGTAAGAAGGAGTAACTTCTCCCTGTGACATATGTAAACTACTCAATGTATTACTGGCATAAGTAAGCTACCTTATGTACATTTTGACAGTAGATGTGATAGTCTTAAATAGAGTTAAGTAAATCATTTAATGCGGGAAACTTCCCGAACTAGTTTAGAACTTTCTTCTATGTATGGAATCTGATTTAAGTTGTATGAACAAAGTGTTTTTTCGTGTTAATGAAGAAGAACTTGAAAGCTCTTGTTGCTCAATATTGAATCAACTGTAGTTGTGAATGATTTGTGTTTGATCTCAATCTACGTTTCATGATTATGTTCCCCTACCTATGCGACATATTGGTGTCAGAGCAGGTTATTGGCGATCAAGTGTAGCTCCACTAGCTAGAGCGTGTTGTAGAGTCAGGGGAGGCCTGCAGAAGTATCTCCCCATGAGTATAAGGGAAGACTGGATTCGTAAGAGAGTCGAGAAAACTAAAGGAGGTTGAAACACGTTGTGTGCAAAATACTATGGAAGCTATTGAGCCATTGTTCTTACTTTGAAGGGGACACTCAAAGTTTATGCAAAGGAGAGAGGAGAAGGGTGAAAGAGGTATTCTTTAAAACCCAAAAATAAAAATAAAAAGGAAAATAATTAAAATTAATTTTTTATAGCCCATATTTACCAAGCTAGATCAACGGTTAAAAATCAACAACTACAAGGTGGGAACACGGTGAGAAGGTGATGTTATCCAAAAGAATTGGGATGAGTTATAGTTTTAAAAGGGGCCATTAATTTAATAACTCCTCCATGAATGAAAATTAAAACTGGATCAAGTTTGGAGGAGTTGTGAGTAAAGGAAATTAAAGATCGAGCATGTTGGAGGGAGTTCTGGAAAATTCAATACACATAACTCTTCTCTGAGATAAAGTTAAAACACGAGCTAGTTTGAAGGAGTTGTGAGATAAGAAAGTTAAAAAGTGAGCAAGTTGGAGAGAGTTGTGGAAAAGAAAATCCACATAACTCCTCTGTAAATTGAAATTAAAACACAAGCTAGTTTGAAAGAGTTGTGAGTCAAAAAAATTTAAAAGTGAGCAAGTTCAAGAGAGGTATGGAAAATACATTCTACAGGTGTGAAGGAGTTTAAAAACGGAGTTAAAAAAGGTTAATCATTAACCCTAAATATGATTTATGGGCTATTATAGTTAATATGTAGACTAATCTTGGTAAAAGGGGAAAACTGTAAATCTTCCTAAGAAAAAGGTAAAGGCTTGGTAAGCTGCAGTCTTTCCTTATAAAGGGAAAAATTTCTTTGACTTAGAAAGGGAAAAATTAGAAAACTGTGAGAAAATCCTAAGTTAAAAACAAAAAAGGGTGATTTAAGAAAGGAGCAAGGAAAAATCCCACAGGCTTGAAAGTATAAAAATTCATAGTGCAATTATTATTTTTAAATGGCAACCAACAACAACCTGGGACAATCTCAAGGACCTGTTTTAACAAGGAAAAATTATGAATTTTGATAAGTTAGAATGAAGTCATTCCCGCAGTCTCAACAATGTTGGGAAACTATTGAAGCTAGGTTCACAGAACCAGATCATGCAATAGTTCATACCATGACCAATGCCTAGAGAGCACAGTTAAATGAATAGAGGAAGAGAGAAGCCATGCCAATTTGGTTAATTCAACAAGGTACATATGATTCAATTTTTTCAAAAATAAATAATGCTAAAAATGCAAAGGAATCATGGGATATTTTGGAGAAATGCTATCAAGGTACAGACAAAGTGAGAAATGTAAAATTGCAAAATCTCAGGACAAAATTTGAAACTCTGAAAATGAGAGAATCATAGAAAATAGACCAATTTATGACCAAGGTAATGGTAGTGGGTAATCAACTAATAATTCATGGAGAATGCATAAAAGATGATACAGTTGTGCAAAAGGCTCTAAGGAGTCTTACGAAGAAATTTGGAATGGTAGTAGTTTCCATTGAAGAATATAAGGATTTTTCAACATACTCAATAAATGAGCTGACAGGATCATTATTGTCTTATGAATAAATAATTAATAGGGAAGAAGAATCACTTGAACATGCGTTCAAGACACAAGCTTCTGTCAGCAGATGCAGAGGAAGAAATACTAGAGGCAGGGGCAAATCTAATAGCTATAGTTCATAGAGAGAAAGAAGCTCAAGAACGTAATAAAGAAATTTAGTTGTTAGACACTGGCTGTAGTAACCCTACGACATGAGATAAAAATATATTTGTAAACATAGACAACTTAGTCAATTCTGATGTCATATTAAGATATGATAAAGTTTTCAATGTAGTTGGAAAAGGAACAACTAGTTTCCTAATGAAGCAGAATGAGAAGAAGAAAATGTCTAATGTCTATCTAGTCCTTGGTCTAAATAAAAACTTAATAAGTGTTCATCAACTCAATGAACATGGTTATAAATTCATCCTTGCAGATAATTCCTATACAATCCTGGACAAATTCCTAAGTAGGAAACTCATTTATAAAATTAGAATGATCAAGAATAGGATGTTTCCTTTAACTCTAAGGAGTGCCGACCAATTTTAACTTCATGTGCACACAATGTCACCACTCTAGATGATTCTTGGTTATGGAATTTTAGGTTTGGTGAATTGCACTTTGGTGGACTAAATTTATTGCAACAGAAGCAAATGGTTAAGGGCTTTCCAACAATACATGAACCAACAATTTATTGTGAGAGTTGCATATTGGAAAAACAACACAATGATCAATTTCAAGCTAGTGCATCATACAAAGAAAGACCACCATTCGAGCTGGTGTATATTGATTTATGTGGTACCATGCAAGCACGGTCCTTAGGAGGACACTTTTATTTTCTAACTTATATTGATGATTTTAGTTGGAAGACTGGGGTGTATTTCCTAAAACATAAATCTGAAACTTTTGACAAGTTCAGGGAGTTTAAGGCCTTAGCAAAAAAACAGAGTGGTCTGACAAAGGAGGTGAGTATGATTCCAAAGACTTTGCAAGTTATTGCATATATCATGGCATTAAAAGGCACGAGGGATTCACTTGAAAGCAATATAATATCACGTTCATTCATATTGCGGTATTAAATATTCATGAAAACCTAAAAATTATATTTCTTATATATTAAGGGGCAAAGGGTTTTTTTATTTAATGTAACAATACAAAAATACTTTGGAGTCTTTTTTATATGGGCGGACTGACAAATATCCTCCAAATGGAGATGGTGGGATCACGGCCTGATGAGAAATCGGGTTGAGGCAAGGCTCGAGCTTACCAGTACATAGGGAAATCACGTCTTGAGGCATGCTTGAGGCCAGGGGTTTCATTGTGAAGTGGGTTTCCAGTCGATCATAGTCGAGAGACAGTGGTTGCGCTGAGAGGCACTCTATAGCCCAGTGTGAGGGAGATCTTGTAACATGTGTCGAGTGTTTGTCGAGTTTGTCGAGTAACAAAATAATACAAAGTAAACAAAAAAGAATAATACAAAGTAAAAAGTAATAATATTATGTCAGCCATAAACCAAAAAGAATAATACAAAGTAAAAAGTAAAAATGAGGGAGATCTTGTAATGTTTGCCGAGTAACAAAATAATATAAAGTAAACAAAAAAGAATAATACAAAGTCAAAAGTAATAAATATTATGTCGGCCATAAACAAAAATGAATAATACAAAGTAAAAAGTAAATATAAGGGAGATTTGATCCCTATTGGCGCTTGATAGAGCCTAGGATTTGGATCTATGCTGGTCGTTGACAACCAATTGTTACAAATAACACTTAGCTAGTTGTTAGTAATAGCCTTGGGAGGCTCTAAGCCTCCAGGGCTTGTTATAGGACCTTGATAGGCCTTGGGGGCTTGAATACCCAACCACTCGTTCCTATTACAGGCCTTAGGAGGTTTAGTCAGCCTCCTAGAGCTTGTTACAGGTCCTGGGGGCTTGGATACCTATCCCACAACAGGCTTAGTCAGCGATTGGGGAACTGCAACATGCAATCTAAATGTTGTACTATGTGCATGGGCTCTAGTGACATACAAGAAGTGATCTCCTATCTCTTCATTAGACCATTAGATGTTGCAAATCATAATGATATGTGGTTGAGTAATTGCATTATGGGTGAAGTAATGTGCATCCACAATATACATCGAAAGAAGCAAGGTGCATTGTAGAATGCATGTGGGGTCATAAGAGGGGTATCATATCAATATACTAGGTAGAAATATAAAGGGGTATTAAAAATGTTAATGAAAAATGTGATACATACAATATCTAGTGAAAATAGGGTTTTTTTTAAATTGGGAAGGCATATTGGGAGGGGGTTAAAAAAAATGATTTTGGAAGGTTTTCCAATATTTAGTGAAATTAGGGGTATTGTTTCATATGCCACGAATGAACGTGCTATGATAGTGGTTTATTGAGTGAAGCTCCTGTGTTAAAAGGCAATTTACTACCATATATACTCGGTAAAATGGGATAACAGAAATAAAAAATTGAACCATAATGAATATGGCTAAAAGTATGCTCAAAGAAAAACAACTTCAAAATGAATTTTGGGGTGAAGTTGTTGCATGTTCAATCTATATTTTGAACATATCACCTACAAAGAGTGTCAAAATCAAAGTTCCTTAGGAAGCATGGAGTGGAACAAAGTCAAGTGTTTCAGATTTTAGAGTATTTGGTTGTGTAGACTATGCACATGTTCCTGAATAGTTGAGAAAGAAGTTGGATGATAGAAGTGAAAATGCATTTTTACAGGGTACAGTGAACACTCAAAATCCTATAGGTTGTACAATCCAATCACCAAGAAGTTTATAGTAAGCATGGATGTGGAATTCAAGGAAGCATAATCTTGGCATAGTGAAGGTGAATAGTCAACTACAAATGGAAATTCAACATCCTTATTACCAGTAGAAGATCAAGAGGAACCAGCAAGACAACAAGGATATCCATCTAGATAACTAGGATTGCAGATTCAAGGTGAAACTTCAATACATGGAGAACATCAAGATAATAGTCCACACTCTAGTAGTGAGTTAGATTCTACAATAGCTTCAATGAGAAATAAAAAGACTAGAATCTTAAGACAAATTTATAATCAAGATGATGAAATAGATATGCAAGCACATTTTGCATCATTTTCATGTGAGCCTATGCATTTTGAAGAGGCCATTAAAGAAGAAAAATGGATTCAAGCAATGAATGAAGAACACTTGTGATGTTGTAGATCTGCCAAAAGGAAAGGACATCATAGGAGTTAAAATGGATTTATGAAACCAAATTCAATGAAAAAGGAGAAGTGGAGAAGCATAACGCAAGGCTTGTTGCAAAAGGCCTTGTATGGAAGCCATGTATTGATTATGGCAAAACCTATGCTTGAGTGGCAAGGTTGGACACCATTAGAATAATGCTGGCATTAGCCACTCAAAACAAATGGCAAGTATATCAGTTACATGTCAAATCAACATTCCTAAATGGGATTTTGGAAGAATAAGTGTACATTGATCAGCCACCTGGGTATGAAATCAAGAATCAAGAGTATAAGTCTACAAGCTGAAAAATGCACTATATGGATTGAAACAAGCACTAAGAGCTTGGTATAGAAGAATCAAGATTAATATTTAATAAGTAATGGGTTCTGCATAAGCAAATGTGAATCCTCTTTGTACACCAAAGGGTGAAAAAATGAAGATGGGTGTCTATTTTGGGGGGTCTCGTGAGAAAATAATTCTGGTTTTTTCATGTTTTTCAACTTCGGGCGAACAAAAGTGATATTTTTGTTTAAAATTTCACTTTGCCGTAAAAAGAAAACTTTTGTAGAATTATGTTAGCTTTCTACTCTTAATTTTTTCAATTTTTTTTATTAAGATTTGATATGTCGATTTTACAAATGTTTGACAGTGTGTTCTTATAAAATGAAAAGACTACAAAAGAGTTATGATTTGTTGCACCACTAAAATCGTTGTTAGACTTGTGTTTTGCAAAAATAGAAAATGCTACGACAATCTACACACAATGTACTAGTGCCTGACTATAAGTTTGCATCCAATGGACCTCTATACTAATTATTATATTTTTTTAAAGTCGATCAATGGGGAAACTCAGTCGATTTTCAACAACCTTTTTGTTGCACCACTTTTCTCTCAATCCGCTATAAAAGCAAAAAATCTACGAACACCCTTTTGAAGTAGACACGTCAATGAAGAGTCCCACATTTTTTTTGATTTTTTTGGTGTTGTATTTTCAAAGTTATGGATTTTTTTTTCGCTGTTTTTTTAAAGAGCTGAATCATAACTCGACACATGTTACGAAGATAAAACTTAAAAAATATCAGTTCTTATCTATATACAACAAAATTTATACCCTCGTAAAGTAGATTCAATGATGAATCTACTGGTATGAAGTCCGACATTCGTTTTGTTGTGTAAGAGGTGGTTTTCTCCTTCCGAAAATGGAGAAACCTGAAAATTTTGCAGAGATTTGAATCTTTCATGTTTCAGAGATTATTCGGCCGAAATAATTATTCGGCTGAATAATTATTCGGCCGAATAACGGTTTTCCGTAACGGCGCCGTAACTTATGGCGAAGGTTATTCGGCCGAATAACTAAACGAAAAAAAAATCACGTCGACCGGAAAAAAAAAAAAAAATTTTTTTATACTCATATAAATAAACCTAAAGTTAATTCATTATTTTCGCATGTTTGAACTTCGCATTTTTTTGTCAAACTAATTTCAGAAGGAGGAGATAATTTTTGCAAAAGGAGGTTTTTACAAGGTATGTTTCTTCTTCTTTTTTACAAAAGGCACATTGAAGGAGTTTTTTTTTCTAAGGCATATTTGCAAGGAGTTTTTCCAAAATATCTCTTTTCTTATTGCATTTTTACAAAGAAGACATTTTTTGCAAAATGAGGTTTTTACAAAGTATGTTTCTTCTTTTTTCCAAAGGCACATTGAAGGTGATTTTTTTCTAAGGCATATTTGTAAGAAGTTTTTTCAAAATATTTCTTTTCTTATTGTATATTTGCAAAGAATACATTTTTTGCAAAAAGAGGTTTTTACAAAGTATGTTTCTTCTTCTTTTTTCCAAAAGACACATTGAAAGTGTTTTTTTTTAAGGGATATTTGCAAGGAGTTTTTTCAAAATATTTCTTTTCTTAGACATGTTTGCAAGGAGGTTCTTTGCAAGGATGGTTTTTTTTCAAAGTAGCTTTGCACTTTTTATTTAATTGAAAGAGGTTTTTTCAAATGGTTGTTTTGCTAAGGTATTTTGCAAATGATTTTTTTCCAAAGTAGTTTTGCACTTCTTATTTATTTGAAAGGAGTTTTTTCAAATAGTTATGTTGCTAAGGTATTTTGCAAAGGATTTTTTGCAAGGTAATTTTGTACTTCTTATTTCTTTGAAATGGGTTTTTTTTCAAAGAGTTATTTCTTTACAATGATTTTTTCCCAGATATATTTATAAATAAGTTTTTATTCAAAGTACTTTTTTCTAGTGGTTTTTTTCGTAAATATTTTTTCAAAAAAGTATTTTTGCAATGAATTTTACAACAAAGATTTATTTACAAGGTGTTTTATTTTCTTCCTTGGCACAAGGTGTTTTTATTATTTTCCAAAGAAGATTTTTATTCAGAGAGTTTTTTCAAAGGAAAGTTAATTCCAAAGAAATCTTCTTCAAAAGACTCTTACAAAATTTTTATAAGGTAAAGTAAATTTCAGTTCATGTTTTTATAAATTCCGTAAATGTTTTTAAATCTTAATTTATTTATTTTTACTATAAAGTAACATGATTCTTTAATTTATCGTCTATAGATTAAACAACCATGGGCAATAAGAGAAAACGTCAAAGAAAAGCTGATCGTAAACGTGATGATGATGATAATAGAGAGAAACAAAAACTCAGATATATTGCCAAAAAACAAAGGGTTGCCGAAACGGAAGAGAGAACTATTGAAGATATAAATACATATTTACATGATAATGTTGAAGAAATGGAAATTGAAAATACAGTACAAGAAGAACAAATTGAAGTTGAAAAGAACATTGTAGAAGATGTAAATAGTGATTTACATGCTAATGCCGATGAAATCAATATTGAAGATCAAGTTCAAGATCCAGAAATTGGACCTGGTATGTATATATCATATATTTTCCAAATTCATTTTTTTATAATGAATTTTATTTTTTGATATATGTTAAATTAAATTTAACTTGATGTATAGGTACTTTTACTATTGATGATGAAATGTTAGAAGACATTGATTGCGATAAATATGGAGAAAAACTACCAATACATGTTGCACGATATCGTGCTACAAAAATTTATGATGAAGTTCTCAAGGATTACTCAATAGCAGGACAAGCACAAATTTTGAGATGTTTATTAGTGTCCAAGAAGTTAGAAGGTGCTACATCATTATTGGGTATTCACAAAGTAACAAAAGAGTCGAAATTGAAACAAAATGTGATGGAAAATATAGGCGATGCAATAAAAAAATTTGGAAAATCCAGGAAGAAAGATATCAGTGCTGCACGTAAAGCAATTCATATAGCAATTCTTTCAGCTAGTACTAAACAAAAGCGTTTGACAACAGAACTAGCAAAAGCAGTTGGAACATCAAGAAAGACATTATACAAACATAGCAAATTCAGAATGCAAATAGATGAAAATAATGAACTTGCTTGTTGGGCAATTATTTGTAGACAACCTTACAAAGATAGATTAGGAGCAGGTGTTAAAGATATTGTACGAGAATATTGGTTGGAACATGCTCGAGTTTCACCAAATTCAAGAGATGTGATACGCAAAAGAATATCACGAAATGTATATGAAAGCCAACCAAAACATATAATGGACATGACACAAGTACAATTGTTCAATAAATTCAAGGAAGATCATCGTGTAATTAATATATCAATCACTACATTTGTGCAACAAAAACCATGGTATGTTCGACCTATAACTATACGTGATACATGTTGTTGCCGTTATCATGTGCAATTTCAGTTATATTATGACACGTTTCTTGAATTTGGTAAAATGTTTTGGACAAATTCACCACCTCCGCCGACGATACGTGAATTCATATCTCAAATTTTATGTGAGAGAAATCACGATGAAGTATTTTATTCAAAGAAATGTGTCAATGGAAAACATTGTCA
The DNA here is from genome assembly GCA_027924585.1 of Larix kaempferi. Classification (NCBI taxonomy): domain Eukaryota; kingdom Viridiplantae; phylum Streptophyta; class Pinopsida; order Pinales; family Pinaceae; genus Larix; species Larix kaempferi. The sequence continues at coordinate 16,620,351 of BSBM01000994.1, read as the reverse complement.
TCATTGTGGAAATTTGGTGTTATTCCACAATAAATATCCTATCGATAATGATCAATCGTTGTCAAATGTAAATGTTGATTGGAAGAGATACGAATACATCAACTATAATACAAGTTCTAGTGATTCACATTCCAAAAGAATTGATTTGCTAGAATACAAGATATGCGTCACAGATTTTCTCAAAAAATTTGAAAGCGAAATTTATAAATACACCCAGCATTCACATAGAGCACGATGGCAAGATCTTCAATTCAAACAGTCTCGTGAAATTTTTCCACCCGGAACAATTTTGTCGGTGGTTGATTTTGCTGAAAACTATACATTTGCTGCACAAAAAGAAATACAGAGTGAATACTATCACTCTGACCAAGTTTCGATATTTGTCCATGTTGTATATAGACATTCTCAACAGGATGTCGATGGCATTGAAAGCACATGTGACAATCGAGATGTGATTAAAGAATATCACTTCTATATCAGCGATGATCGTACACACGACACACATTTTGTCCAACATTGTATAGAAAATATTTTCTATGACTCACTGAAAAAATGCGAAGTCAAATTCAAAGAGCATTGGATATGGTCTGATGGATGTGCGGGTCAATTTAAATCTTCACGATCATTTTTTTGGTTATGTCGACTTCATAAAGCGCTGAACATTAAACATCGCTGAAATTTCTTTGAAACTGGGCATGGAAAAGGTGAGCATGATGGTGCAGGAGCATGCGTGAAAAGAGCACTTCGAAGATGGCAAATGAACTATTCTTCTGCACGGTTTCATTCAGCTGCAGAGGTTGTCCAATGGTGTCAATTAAATCTAAGCCATGATTATAATCAACAATCAAAAGACGTGCGCAGGTATGTCCACTATTTTTTTAATTTATATTATTTCTTAAAATTTAAAAAAATGTATATACTAACATTTAAGTACATGTACACTGTTTATTGTGTAGGTTTTTTTGGCTTGTTGGGGTCCAAGATATAAATAGATCAATACCATATGACGCTAGCACCATACATGGAACTAGAGATCTTCACTCTATTCAAACAAAATCATTTCACAATGTGTTTGCATTTGACAGTAGAAAGCAATCATGCTTTTGTCATATTTGCATTGAAAATGTTGAGTCTACAGAAGTTTGTGAAAACATAACAAACAACTACGTAAAAGCTTGGAGACACACAGAGATTAACCCAAAAGGAAAAATGCCATTGGCAAGTGTTGAAGAATTAGAATCAGAATCAGAAGAAATAGCAATATCGTCTAATGGCGATAGAATTTCAGATCTCGTAAGAGAAGGTAATAAACTTGTTTTTGACTTTTAAGTCAATTGTTCATTCTAATCCATCGCCATAAGTATAGTCAATTTAATTCATTTAAATACGCTAACACCAATCATAACTTGCGCAGGAGATGTTTTCGCTGTGATTGCACCTGTAGACAACAACGAAAATGTCAAATATTATTTGATGCGATGCACTGAAGGAAAAATGAAGTTATTGGAGGACTACAACGACAACGGATTTACATACGAAAGAGGATCTATCATTTTAAAAGGCTACTTTTTTCAGCAGACGCATATGACTAAAAATTATGTCTACTTTCAAGATTATGAGCCCGATGTTATATGTTGTCAATATAGTCATTTAGTATGTGCATCTTGAATAAAATTGATACAAGTTCCATCAAAAAAACAGTTAAAAACCAAAAAATGGAAACTATCCATATGTGACCATGAACGGATAGTTGAAGATGGCATTCCATTGCGATGTTTTTAACTACATATCAAAAATAAATTGATCTATATTTTTGTCGATGTCAATTGTTGTGTGAAATATATTTTTTGTCCAATTATCAAAATTGTTGTGCACAGTATATTTTTTCATTGAGATTTTATTAATATTTTCTTGAATGACAACTAACATAAGAGCTTAAATGGTTGTACTTTAACATGCTTAAAAATGAATTCAAATATAATTTGAAAATTCAAAAGTACTTTATTCGGGTCCCCATATGTCTATTAGACCACTAAGGGATGAGATAATGGATGTGGCTATCCCCACTCCGCCCCAAATTTTTACTTTTGGTTGATTGATGCTAACGAAAAATCACAAAAAGACCTATTAAATTTTGTATTCTTTTAATCCATCGAACATGTTTCTTTAATACGTACTTCACCATAAATATGATCTTAAATAGATGTCTGTAAATTGTCACCAAGTTCTCCGTCCCAAATCTTTAATTTAAAATATCGCTTGTGCAAATGCACATAACTGAAATCATGGCAAATGGAGACAACGATCATTTGATTTTTAATCACAAGCAAGGATTCCAGGATTGTGAAGCTTATGCTAAATTAGAGAAATGATTATTTACAACAAATCAATGAAAATTCATCAAATTGTTGTTTAAAATTATTACTCTAATTTAACACAAACTTCACAATCCTGGAATCTTCGCTTATGATTAAAAAACAAAAAACCGTTACCCCCATTTGCCATGATTTCAGCTGCATCAAATGTACCTGAACATTGAAAATAAAAATTAAATTAATTAAAAATCCATTATATCAAAATTTGAACTTAACATATATTTGCTTTTAAACTTCCTAATTCATCCATATTTCTATCAAAAATTTTAACATTCATAAACTTCTGCCCAACATTAATTCTTACCATAACATTCATTTTCAACATTGAATATTTCCTAACTTAGATTAACATTTTAAACATTCCCAACACCTCCCATTCATTCTTTCCCAACAGTCATTCTTCCATAACATTCATTCTCATCATTCAACATTTCTTACCCTTGGGTTGCACCTATCAAGACATTTTAAACAGTCATGCAAAACATATTATAATGACATTTATTCTCAACGTAACAAATTGAAAACATTCCTTCTTCCATAACACCTCCCATTCATTCTTTCCCAACATTCCTTTTTCTCTAACACCTCCCATTCATTTTTTCCCAACATTGATTCTTACCATAACATTCATTCTCAACATTGAACATTTCCTAACTTAGAATAACATTTTAAACATTCCTAACACTTCCCATTCATTCTTTCCCAACATTCATTCTTCCATAACATTCAAAACATTCAACATTCATTCTCATCATTCAACATTTTCTAACTTCATAACATTCATTCTCATCATTCAACATTTCCTAACCTTGGATTGCACCTATCAAAACATTTTAAACATTCATGCGAAACATATTATAAATATTATCAAAACATTTTAAACATTCATGCAAAACATATTCTAAACATTTACCAAATGAGAAATAATGGACATGTACTCATGTATATAATCCAAAAAAAAGTTGATGAACATGTGAATTCAATGTACATATATATATAATCAAAAAATAAATATCCTCCATGTTCAAAACAACTACAATATATATATATTAACAAAAACAATAAAGTCTGAACCACTATCCATCTAGACCAATATCTTTCCACTATTTTCCACTAGGACCTTCCCTGGGACTCAACTCAACCTACAATACACAAAAAAACAAATTATAAATTTAGATCATAAATTATTTAAACAATTTTAAACTAAATTCAAGATATTAAGATATTAAACTCATCTACAAAACAATTCAATTATTAAAAAAATCGTACATCAAATTCTTTGAATGCATGTCCACCACTTTTTTCCACTAGAGCCTTTCCTTTGGCTCCAAAGGATCTCAAAGAACCAAGCTGCAACATGTACAAATTTTTTTTTCAAATAAATCCAAAAAATATAAAACATTAAACTTATATCAGAGATCATTTCTAGTTCAACAAAATTACCTCGGTGCCAATATCTGCATTCATTAAAGACCCCACATCTTCGCCCCCAATTTCCAAATGGTCTCTTCCCTAAAATTTAAATTTTGTTAATAAATAAAACATAGTAGATACAAATAATAAATTAAGCAATTAACTTAAAATCAAAACAAAAAAATTAAAATCATTAGCTCACAAGAGATGGTAAATCATCTAAAAAGTTGGAATCTAAAGAAACCTGCATAGATAAGTCAAATTAACAATAAGATACATTGATATTTATTAAAATTCAAACAAACAAAAAAAATATCAAGTTCAATCATAAATATTATAATTAAAATACCTCTCCTAAGCGCTCTTCATTTTGACTAAGATGCTCTTGGTTTTGACTACTGGAGACTCGAAAATTATGTGCATTTAACATTCTCGAAAACTGCAAACAAAATACATTTGCTTAATATATTTATTACCATGTAACAAAAAATTCAATTCAAAATGATTAATAAAAAATCAAATAGATTGTCATAGCATAATCAACAAACCTCTCCCATGCTCGATGTGTCATTGGATAACACATCTGAAGCTATATCTCGACAAGACTTAGCATAAGCCCTGAGATCATCGATGCTCAATGCATCTACCTCGTCATTCGTCTTGTAAACAAAACTTTGACGAACAATAGCACGAGCCCTCTCTCGCCCCAAACCAACTTCTACTCCAACAAGAGCTGAAGCTAAACCATCACCTACCGATTCCCTTCCAACTGTCCCTAGTTGAGATGTTGTCTCCATCTCTGATCTTAAAGCCACAACCCTCGGTGGACGAGGTATCTTAGGTGGAGGTTGTATAGTGGTAGGGTCTCTGAGAGCGCCTTTTCGATTATATATTCTACCCTTTCCAACTCCATAAAAGTCAGAAGGAACATTAGTATAGTTAGGCTTCATACCTAAAAAAAACTCCGCATAAAAAAATCTAGCAAAATAATTAGGAACCTCATCGTTCCAGGGCAATCGACCATAAGCTGCAAGAAATCGATCATATATTAAATGTGCAATTTGAGGATGCTTGAAATATTGCACTTTCAACATTTTTCGCTTAAGGCCTTCTTTGAAATTGAACATTGAATTGGCTTGTTCTCTGGTGACTCTCTCCTTCACAACCTCCCACTTGTATGGACCCATAACTTGGTCCCTTCGCATCCGCATCAAATGAACAAAACCATTTGTAGTTGGTCCAAGTTCCTCGTATGCATCAATGAATTTTTGCAAAGACGCCAAAACAATCTCTAGACTTTGTCGGCTCTCTGGAGGGAGATCCAAAGAACAAAGATCATTGTTCAACCTGTCATAGTGGGATCTACAACTTTCAAGAATAGTTTGTTGCACAACACCTTGCCATGGAATCTCATCAGGTAAATCAGATGGATAAGTTGATATGGGTGTACACCCCTCGGCTAGTGGAACATATGTCGTCCTAGCTCTAGGAGGATCTTCAGGACCTTGCTCTCCACCCACACCTATTCCATCATCTACAATCCTATCTTGATCTTCTCCTCGCTCCGTCGAATTACGCACATCTTCTGAACGTCGCTCTGCTTCAAATATAGCCATAGTCAAGAATTAACCTTGTCCATAAATTCAAAACATGAAAAAATACAAATTATACATTATTAAACATTAATGTTCATACCAACAGAAGGTTGAGATCGATGCTCTCCCATAGAAGACGAAGGAGAATCATTTGTACCCCTTCGAACTTGTTGGTGATCAAATGACTGGGACCCATGCAATAAACTCGAACCCCGCGGTGAATTCGACAACCTTCGACTACCAATTGGAACACCAATTCGTGAGGATTGTGATGACCTCCTACGCTTTTCCTTCGAAGACTCTCTTTCCATTTGATATAACTTCTAAATTTACACAAACGTTAACATATTGAAATTGTACATGACTATTCTACAAGCATCAAGCCAATATTTGATAAAAAACTACAACAAAATGTAAGTCCCTCTCCTAACTCTAATTAATTAACTAAAATTCCTTACCATCACTAATATTGCAACGTAAAGATATATCTAATAATCATTTCATTATCAAATATAAGTTATAACACGGTTAATTGAAGTAGTACAATAACCTTAAAAACTTTTAATCCAACAAATATGGTTGAATTATATATGTCAATGAACAAACATCTCACTAAACATATATATATATTCTTATTAAAAGAATTCTAGCTTATATTTATGATAATACAATTTACACACATTGAAGTTGTACATGTTAATTCTACAAACTTAAAAACATATCTATTAAAGATCTGCATACAAAATGTAGAGCTGCCTAAAATAGTATAACATATATATGCCCTTATTAAGAGATTTCTAATTTATATTTATGATAAAACAATTTACACACATTGAAGTTGTACATGTTCATTCTACAAACTTAAAAACATATCTCTAAAAGATCTGCATACAAAATGTAGAGCCACCTAAAATATTATAACTTATTTTCTTTCGTAAGTTCCTCTCCTAACTCTAAGAACACTATTGCAGCATAAACATAACATCAATAATCATCTCATAATCATTTAATTGTAATAGTATAATAACCTTCCAAATTTTTCAATGATCACCTATGTTTTCATTCTATATCTCAATAAACAAACATTCCTTAATTTTTTAAAAAAAAATACGTAAGAACTTACAACATCGAATTTTTAAGTGACTTTCTACATGAAATCTGTTCATGAACAGGTTCTGTTCATGAACTCTGTTCATGAACATGTTCTGTTCATGAACAGAGTTCATGAACTCATATGACATTCTTGTACCTCACTTAACATAGTAAAACCACCGGTTAACCATTTATAAAGTTGTGTAGTATACCCTTCATTATCTGCATGGCCCATGGTTGAAATCCCCCGAGAACTGCATTACCTCTGTAAACTAAAAAAAGTTATAGTCCATGACTCATAAATGTGTGTATGCTTATTAAGGAAACGTAGTGGGTACATGTGGACATGTTTTGAACCCCTTTTCCATTAATGCCAATCACTTAGTCTTCCATCTTCCCTACAAAGCTTATGGACCTTCATTAAGAATTAGGGAAACTTAATATGAAACTCATTAGGGATTAGGGTTTAAATATCCATATATATAAAGAAGCCATGGGGTTACATTTCCTAAGAATAAGACAAATACATGTTATGTTGTTTGATTTTCATTTTATATATTTCAAAGCCTTACTTGCTTTATACTTGCTCTTACCATTTTTATATAAAAAAAAGGAGTAACCACTACCGCCTATAATTTGAGGGCATATAACATTAACAGAATTCTGTTCATGAACTCTGTTCATGAACAGAGTCCATGGACTCTGTTCATGAACAGAGTCCATGAACTCTTCATGAACAGAGTTCATGGACTCTGTTCATGAACAGAGTTCATGAACAATGTTCATGGACATGTTCTGTTCATGAACAGAGTTCATGAACCCTGTTCAAGGACATACAAACTGACATCTCTAAAATTAAAATTGAATATTAAAAAATTAAACCTTCTGATTTTAATCCCCATAACAGATATTTTTTTTAATTTTCTCCTACTGCCAACAACTCAAGAGCAGAGTTCCAGACCTCTGCTCAAGAGCAGAGTTCCAGACCTCTGCTCAAGAGCAGAGTTCCAGACCTCTGCTCAATAGCAAAAAAATAAATATAAAAAAATAAACATTCAAATCTTAAACCTCGGCAAATATTTTTTTTAATTTCATTCATAATACTACATTTTTTTATTAAAGCACGAGTTTGCGAAACGATACTTACCTTTATCCAAACGAGCAGTGAAGAGATCGTCGATCCACGACGCCGCGACTATTCGGTCCACCAACTCTCCAAACACCAACTAGTTCCTTCACCAAGCAACAAATAATGTCATCAACTAAAACCTATAACATACACAAACAGAATCAAAACGTCACAACTCATGGAAAAACGCACCTTTCAATGACGAGCTTTCAACCCTGCACACAAAACCGCAACACCGTCGACGAGCCGACGAGCTTCGGAAAGTAGCAGCCGACGAGCAACATCCAACGAGCAATAGCAAGAAACAACCGACGAGCCGACGAACTATCCAACGTAACAGCCGACGAGCGGCAGCAGGTCGAGGAGCAGCGGCGGGTCGTGGAGCAGCAGCGGGGTGGCGAACGTAACAGCAGCCGATCGTGGAGCAGCAGCAGGTCGTGGGGCAGCAGCGGGTCGTGGGGCAGCAGCGGGGTGGCGACAAACCTACTGCGGGCCCGTTGCAGGGTCCAAATATTTCCAGCAGGGAATGCCAAATGGCAGCCGTTGCTGGGTTTTTATGTAGAAAAATAGTTCGGCTGAACAGTTTTTCGGCCGAATAATGTTTCGGCCGAACAATTATTCGGCTGAAACAGTGTTTGGCCGAATAATTGTTCGGCCGAAAAAGTGTTCGGCCGAATAATTATTCGGCCGAAAAAGTGTTCGGCCGAATAAACTATTGCCCGAATTTTTTTTTTTTTCCGTCCGGCAACTGTTTGCACACATTTCAAGGATCCCCGTTAAGCTAGACGGAGAACTGTTTGTGGTTATTCGGCCGAATAACCTCTGCATTATTCGGCCGAAGAATGTAAATTATTCGGCCGAAGAATGTAAATTATTCGGCCGAATAATGTTTATTATTCGGCTGAATAATATTTATTATTCGGCCGAATAACTGCCGCTAAGACGATTTTGCACTGGTTTCTCACGAAAGTGTTACCCACCTTCACGTTTTCACCCCAAAACAAAATTCTGATTGTACAATGTCTTTATGTGGATGACATGATCTACACAAGAAATTTAATGATGGAAAATTTCAAATCGGTTATGAAAATAGAGCTTAATGGAATACTTTCTTGGCATTGAAGTTGAGCAATCTAATAATGGCATATTTATATGTCAACAAAAATATGATAAAAATGTTTTGAACATATCTAGAATGATAAATTGCAAGCCAGCAGAAACTCCAGTAGTAATAGGCACAAAATTAAGAAAACTGGATCACAAAATAGTAGTGGATCTCACTTTGTATAAGAGACTTGTTGGCATCTTGATGTATTTAACATCTACAAGACAAGACATAATGTATGAAACAAGTTTATAGGTTCATGGAAATTTCAATATCTTCCCATTGGCAAGTAGGTAAAAGAATTTTAAGGTATATTGTAGGTACAATCAATTTTGGCATCATGTACTCAACCACATATTCTAGTTCTCTAGTTGGGTACAGTGATAGTGATTTTGCAAGAAACATTGATGACATAAAGAGTATTTCAGGTTATGCATTTCATCTTGGTTGAGGTCTGATTTCTTAGGCATCCAAAAAGCAACCCATTGTGACAATATCTTCAGTAGAAGTAGAGTATGTGGCAGCAACATCAACAGTATGTCAGGCTGTATGGTTGAGAAGAATACCAGAAAATATTTAGCATAAAGAAAATAAACCAACACACATCTTCTGTGTTAACAACTCAGCTATAGCACTATCCAAAAATCATGTATTCCATGGGAAAAAAAAAAAATATTGATATCATATATCATTTTGACAATAGATGTGACATTGTAACATTCTTAAATAGAGTTAGGTAAATCAATTGACATTGTAACATTCTTAAATAGAGTTAAGTAAATCAGTTAATGGGGTAAACTTCCCGAACTAGTTTAGAATTTGCTTATATGTATGAAATCTGATTTCACTTGTATGTAGAGAGAACATAGTGTTTTTCTGTGTTAATGAAAAAGAGCTTGAAAGTTCATGTTGCTCAATACTGAATAAGCTCTGAATGATTTGTGTTTTAATCAATCTATGTTTCATGATTATGTTCCCTTGCCTATCCAACAATACCTCGGAGTTGAAACCGACTGAATTTAATAATAAAGGGTGACTGAATTTAATAATAAAGCACGGGAAGCTGCAATTCAGTGGCTGAATTTAAGCGCTGGAAACTGAGATTTGGGTGTTCTTTATCTTCTTTAATGAAATTGCACTATACTTATCCTGAAAATCCATAGATGAGTAATGACATCTTTCATGGAACTCTTAAAATGGTTGCAGTGATGTTACAGACTATGTTTACGGTGGGTTGTTAAATAATGACATCTTTCATGGAACTCTAACTCGATAGTTCGATTATTAGAACAATAAAATATTTGAAAGTGGACCATGTTAATACATATACATATTTATGCTTAAACATGTTTATAGTTTATGCTTCATTTTTATATTCTTCTTGAAGTTAGTCTTTGTCGTAAAGTACATTTAGCATCTCAATTAGAGTATGAAAATGCCTGTCATATGCATTACCAAATTTAGAGAAGGATTAAAAGATTTACGTGAGAGACAGAATTATAACAAAATAGGCACCAGCAACAAATTGGTTCATAATAAAAATTTGGAAGAATTTAACAGATTTAACACATATAGAGGAAGAACCTCTTTTTCCAAGAGAAAGAAGCGCACAAGTCATAAGGAACATAGATGAATCAAGGCTTTGAGATGACCTGGTTGGATGGAGTTAACATACATTGCAACGGCTAGAATTTACATAGCATTAGATATTAACATCAATATCTTTTTTATTTTGTATCTGGATCGACAATCTTGATGTTGTCGGTTAGAAAAACATTTTTGGTGTCTTTTGTATAGCTCTATGTTGGAGGGACAGCTGGTATTGAAAAAGTTTATAACTTTTGATTGGTTTGCTTTAGACGATATATAGTTTTTGATTTCTTTGAAATAACAAAAATATTGTTTTTTATCAGAAAAGAAAAAAAACAAATAATTTTTTAATTTTTAAATGCAAAAATATTTTGAATTGATTTTTATTTATGGAAGGAAGTGCCATACTATTTATATGGAGAAGTTGACTGCCAAAATTCCCCATCTCGTCTTGTAAAGGTGTTCCAGAACTACGGAGAAATTCCAGTTGGAAAAATTCGTGTTATCAGTCAGGTTTCTTCCTTGGTTTCTTTTCTTTTTCTTTTTCAAGAAGTAAAATATGCTGAGGAGGGGAGTAATGTATTAAATGCTTATAAATGACTGCTCTGTGGCTGGTAATATTTGAATGAGGTAGTGAAAGCTTGACGTCTGGCTGCACTAGCTGTTTATACTTAAACAACCCAGCAAACGTTTAAATACTTGGATTATACACAGATTCTGCCAACAGCATGGGAGCAAAAGAATGGTGCTTTATACAGCAAACGTTTAAATACTTGGATTATACACAGATTCTGCCAACAGCATGAGAGCAAAAGAATGGTGCTTTATACAGCAAACGTTTAAATACTTGGATTATACACAGATTCTGCCAACTGCATGAGAGCAAAATAATGGTGCTTTATACAACAAACGTTTAAATACTTGGATTATACACAGATTCTGCAAACAGCATGAGAGCAAAAGAATGGTGCTTTATACACCGTCCTTTCGGAATCATAAAACGTGTTCATAATAAAATTATAATGATCATGAACTTAAGGAACATTCAAATCTTAAAATCATTAGTGAATTAGTGAGTTAAAGTATTTTTAAGTGAGTTAAATGTTTTTTAAAACTCATCTTTTGAAATTTAGTTTGGATCATAACATTACATCAAAATTCCTTATCAAATAAAACTAGAACTTTAAACATTTTTTTTTACCAAATTGGAAAGAATCTACGACATAAAAGTATTCCATATTGTATAGTGATAAACATAAGAATCCATGACATAAAAATATTCCATATTGTATATTGATAACTGGCAACAATCAAAATGTATGCTTCAATAACTGTCATAGATTAGTCCATATAAAAAGTGCGCCTACCATTCAATAGCATACAATATTGATAGATACCTTTCGTTCTAATGTCTTCAAATACACCTGAAGCTACGAAGCTACGTTGCCGAGACTAATTGTTTATTCTATAACCTGTGAAGTACACAAACAAACAGAGAGTACCAGTCATCCTGCACTGATATTGCCTATATTGCAAGAATCACAGAATGAATTTCATTGACTATTACTCATCTGAGGTGAGCTTTTGGTTGCTTAAATTCATTTCTCCCTTTAACAGAGAGTCGTGCTTAACCTGTTCCATGCATATTCCACATTCGCAACAATTGTAGCAATATTTGAGTTCGAATATGAATACTACTCGATGTAAAGAAAATTGATTTAGCAAAATAGAGAAGTAAACATCTCATAATTAGTAATTACAAAAATAATGAACATTCACAGAATTTGGAATTCCAAACAAATTTCATACATACATAAAATTGTTTACTTCAAACTAACTGAGATTTAGAACACGTCCGGGATAGTTTGCTTCATCTACAGACACAATTACCATGAGACCTCTTCCAAACAAACTTGATCTGAATAACTCCCCATATCTGCGAATTCAACACATGGATATTGGGAGATATTCAGATCAAGTCTTTTTGGCATGGTCAACCACGCCCAGTTCATTCAGGAGCACTGGCAAACACACTGGAATTAAATAGCCTAGTTGAGCACTGGAATCAATAACTTGGGGGGGCAACTTGTAAAGTTTCGTGTTCCCTCCTGCCTTACCACGTATGAGGTGAAGTAGTGTAAAAGCTTGGTTGAAGCTAATCAACACCAGAGCCCACGAATATAGTTGCTCACTCAGATCTTCACATTTGAATGATGTTGTTTGGCTCACTACTCTAGTGTCCACTATATAATAATCAAGATGCGTGATGCGTTATGTTTCCAGTGGTTTGTTGAATTGTAGCTGTCAATGGATTTAAGTCATCGTATTAGAAGTCAGTTTTTCATGATTTCTTAGTAAATTTTAGCATGACTATATGTTCAGTGGGTTGGTATTATTGGTAATGACATAAGAGGACCAGTTAGGATGTATCGAATTCCGAAGTCTCTACAATTAAGTTAAGTCTATGGAATTCCGGCGAAATACCGACGTGATTGAAAGCACTACTACATGTGTCCGTGTTTTAAGACATTTAATCTAGCACTACTACATGCGTCGGTGTTTTAAGACATTTAATCTAGACAAAATTATAACTTTGTCGTTATCTACTTAAAAAATAGGTCTTTTGTGGGCCATGAAATGTGCAAAGAACAAGCGGGGAGCGAAAAGATGCAAAGAATGGGAGGAAAGGATGAAAGTGGAATATGCCAGAGTTGTATATGTTCGATATAGTGGACTCTTACCTTACCAAGATAATAAGATAAGATTGTTTTAAAAACGTTTCAATCTTAGTTCAATTCTGTTGTAAATAAATTAGCTTATAAAATAATTTTAATCTTAATTGTGTGCTTTACTTGAGTTTAAATTAAGATAAGATTGTTTTAAAAAACGTTGGCTTATAAAATAGTTTTAAGCATGCGTGGGTGCTTTAATACATTGGAGACAAAATCGTAACTTTGTCTCAAACTTCCTTTTTTTCATTTTGTTTTAATTAAAATGTTATCTCCTTTAAAAATAGGTCTTTTGTGGGCCATGAGATGTGCAAAGAACAAGCGGACAGCGAACAAAAGCAAAGAATGGGAGGAAAGGAGGAAAGTGGAATATGCTAGACTTGTAGATGTTCATGGTTTGAGTTAACCGGCACTCTAGTGTTGGATGTAATGTCGAAATCTTGGGCTGATTATGTGTGATTGAGTTGTTGTGATCTGTTAAGATTAGGATGAGTGGTTTTGGAGATCCATGATAGTAGGATCTAATTCTTGGTTTGTATCTTCTATATATGTAAGTCTATATCAATGAAATATTCAGATTGGTATTTTATCTTTGTATAAACTTTAAGTTGGTATCACAAGATTAGCCTTACTGGAGCTAGCCTATGAGTATGACTATACTATTGTTTAGTCTTTTTATCCATATATTATGTATGTTGCAAGTAGCTTGTGGACATTATTACATAATTTGAATCACTTGTTGCAAGGATCACAAAACATGGATACAAATTAAGATCACTCATGGTTGACATAGGCTATTGGAATTCTAGAGGATGTCAAAGACAGTCATGAAGGTTGGAGGCAGAAATAAATACAAAGATTATGCAAAATGAGCTATGGCTCTTCAATCTTTAAATTGATAAATGGAAGATCAACTAATGCATTGCAAAGCAAAAGTGAATGTGTATTTAAACACTTATGGAAACCCTAAAAAGTCTAACCTAGTGTTTGCATGCATGCAAAGCATGTTGTTGCATATTTTATTAACTGAACTTATAAATAGGAACTAAAGTAAAAGCTAAGCTATCTGAAGTAATTACTAATTCTAACACTCCCTCTTAATTACTATTGCTGACTACTGCAGCTTTTACAATGCCTAAATTATCTCTATGGGTTTCAAAAATCTATTTTGCCAATGGCTTTGTGAATATGTCAGCCAATTGGTCAATCGATTTATAATGCTCAACATGAACTTCACCATTGTTCACAAGTTCTCTTATGAAGTGATATCTGGTATCAACGTGCTTGCTTTTCTAGTGAAAAACATGGTTCTTGGATAAAGCGATTGCTGAATTGTTGGTCCTTCTTGTTTCTGTTGAAGACTTTCTAAAACTCTGTGTAACCAGACTACTTGACATGCTGTTGATGTTGCTGCTATATACTCTGCTTCTACTGATGAAAGTGTCACAATGGGTTGCTTCTTGGATGCCCATGAAATCACCCCTGATCCAAGATGAAAAACATGACCGGAAGTGCTCTTCCTATCGTCCACACTTTTTGCAAAATCACTATCAGTGAAACCTGTCAAAACATCATACTCAGTGCTTGAGTATAAAATTCCATAGCTTGAAGTCCTTGCAACATATCGTAAGATCCTTTTTCCAACTTGCCAATGCGAGTCTTTGGTAGACTCCATGAACCTGGAAATCAAGCTGACAACATACATAATATCTGGTCTCGTAGCTATGAGATACATGAGACTTCCTACAAGTCTCTTAAACAATGCTGGATATACTTTGGGACTGTCATCTTCTTTGGTCAACTTTGTACCTGTTTCCACTAGTGTAGGTGTCGGTTTGCAATTAAGCATTCTGAATCACTTAAGAACTTCATTAGCATATTTACTTTGAGAGATAAATATACCTTTTTCTGATTGTTCTACCTCTAAGCTAAGAAAGAACTTCATTAATCCAAGATCTGTCATCTCGAACTCTTTCTTCATAGCTGCCTTGAACTCATCTACTGATGGGTCACCTGTAAAAATCATATCATCAACATATAAACAAACTATCAAAATCTGTCCATGTGGATTTACCTTTGTGTAAAGTGTTGGTTCACTAGAGCTTCTACTAAAACCATTTTTGATTAGATAAGAATCAATTCTGCTGTACCAAGCTCTTGGAGCTTGCTTGAGCCCATATAGAGCTTTCTTCAATTTGTAAACTTTATCTTCATGTTCTTTGATTTCACACCCGTGTGGCTGCTCCACATAAATTTCTTCTTCAAGAATTCCATTCAAGAATGTCGACTTGACATCCATCTGATACACTTTCCATCTATTCTAGGTTGCTATTGCTAGGATTGCTCTTATTGTGTCCAATCTTGCCACCAGTGCAAAATTTTCTCCAAAATCAATTCCTGGTTGCTGTGAGAAACCTTTTTCTACTAACCTTGCCTTGTACCTATCAATCTCACCTTTTTCATTGAGTTTGGTTTTATAGACCCACTTCACACCAATGGGTTTCTTAGTTTTTGGCAGGTCAACTGGATCCCATGTACCATTTCTCTCAATGGAATCTATCTCTTTGTCCATATCTTTTACCTAATGCTCTTCTTTTATTGCCTCTTCACAAAACACAGGTTCATTAGCAATAAAAGCATAATTCGTAGTTGCATCCAATTCATCATAAATATCTTCCAAACTTCTAGTCTTTCTATTACTATGATCAGATTCATTACCTGATTGCGGACTTGATGCTTCACCTCGAACTGAGTTTCTAGGTGTTCTTGCTGGAGTATTTGCTATTGGTGAAGATCCTAGTGGACCCTGTTGTCCAATCAACTCCTCTTCTTCTTCATCTTCTGGTTGGGGTATTGCAGCTCCCACAACCTTGTTTATGGTTCCATTCCGTGACTCTTCCTCCTTGATCAACACATCTCTGCTGAAGATAACCTTTTTGGTAATAGGGTTATACAGTTTGTAGGCTTTAGATTCTTCACCGTATCCAAGAAAGATACATTTCTCACTCCTGTCATCTAACTGTTTTCTTAGTTGTTTAAGAACATGAGAATAAGCAATGCAACCAAATATTCTGAAATGAGAAATATTACAACTCATACCTATCCATGCTTCCTCTGGTACTCTGTTCTTCACAATTTTGGTGGAGATCTGTTTATCACATGAACAACACAAGTCACTGTGTCTCCCAAAAAATCATGGGACAAGTTTCTTCCTTTCAACTTGCTCCTTGCCATATTCATGATGGTTCTGTTCTTGCATTCTGCAACACCATTCTGCTGAGGTGTATATCTTGTAGTGAATTGCCTCTTGATTACATTATATTTGCAGTAATAATGAAATTCCTTTGATTCATACTCTCCCCCTCCATCTGATCTCAATACTTTGAGTTGATAACCACTATGTTTTTCAACTAGAGCCTTAAATTCTTTGAACTTGCCAAAAGTTTCATACTTCTGACGAAGGAAATACACCAATGTTTTTCTACTGAAATCATCAATAAATGTAAGAAAATAATAGCTTCCACCAATTGACTATTTCAGCATTGGACCACACATATCAGTATGAATAAGTTCTAGAGGTGTATGTTCCCTTTGAGACATACCTTTAGGAAAGCTATCCTTGTGCTGCTTTGCAATGATGCAACACTCACAACTATTTGTTGGCTCCTTCATAGGGGGTAATCCTTTTACCATCTCTTTCTGCTGCAACAACTTGAGACCACCAAAGTGAAGATGTCCATATCTGAAATGCCATAACCAATAATCATCCATGCATGTGGCTTTTTGAGCAAAAGAGCTTACCTTGCTGCTGCAATTCATGACTAGTGGATACATCATGTTCCTAGTCACTTGTACTTTGATGATCAACTGTCTATTTGGGGGTTTGTCATAGATTTCATAGTCTGATCCATCAAAGACAAGTCTGTATTTCTTTCCAGTAAGTTGCCCAATGCTAAGAAGATTATGATTCAATCCTGGAGCATAATATACATCTGTGATTGTCTTTTGTTGGCCTTGTTTGGTCAGAATGTTGACCACTCCTTTTCCAATAACTGGAACTACCTCATTCGTGCTGACTTTGACCTATGTCTTCATTGATACATCTAGGTCTACAATTAGACCTCTATCACCTGTCATATGGTTACTGCAGCCACTATCTAAAATCCAAAGTCCCATTGGTCTTTCGTGTGCAGCATGACATGTAAGAAATAACATATCTTCTTTATTCTCAGAGGTATTAGTCACATTAGCATTTTATTTTTCCTGATCAGACTTTTTCTTTCTACATTCATGAGCATAATGACCAAATTTATTGCAATAATAACACTTAACATTAGATTTATTTGACCTTTTTTTGTCGTAGTTTTCTCCTTCATGGTTATGATCATGATCTTGATCTTCCTTGCCATTGCTTCGACCACCTCTGCCTCTTCCTCTTGATCCTCCTCTGCCTCTGCCTCTTCCTCTACCTTTTGAGAATGAGACTTGTGCTTTGAAAGAATTCTCTAGAGAGGACTCTTGATTCCTGTTGATTTTGGATTCATATGACAGTAGCGATCTAGTCAAATCGTCTATAGAGAGAGTACTCAAATCCTTTGTTTCTTCAACTACTGCAACTTTTAGATCAAATTTGTGGGGTAGGGATCTCAGAACCCTTTCAACCACCCTTTGATCTTTGATATTTTCACCACAGGTATTCACCTGATTAACAATCCCCATGACTTGGGTCATGAAAGAATCTACTGAGTCTGATTCTTTCATCTTCAGTTCTTCAAAATCTCTTCTTAGGTTTTGGAGTTTAGCTGTTTGTACCTTACCAACACCCTGATAACTGGTTGCCAAGGTGTTCCATGCTGCTTTGGCATGTAATGAAGCTGATATCTTTGGAAACATTTTGTTATCGAAAGCGTTCATTATGTGATACAGTGTCTTTGCATCCTTCTTCCTGTGAATTCGCAGGATATCCTTTTCTTCATTTGATAGGGCTTGATAAGCTGTGTCATCTACTAGTTCGGAATAGCCATTCATGACATATTACCATACATCTTCCGATCTAAGATAAACCGCCATCCTCATGGCCCAGACATCATAGTCATTTTTCCCTGTAAGAGGAGAAATCTGAGACTGATTGTTGCTGCTAGAAGCCATAGATGCTGCAGAGTCTTTCACTGGCTTTGTTCAAAAGAAAAATCTCCTTCTTTTTTTTAAAAATAATATCTCCTCTTAAATAAAAAAGACTTTTGTAAAAAAAAATCTCTTCTTCTCTTGTAAAAAAAAAATTCTTACTTGAAGTAACTCATAAAAAGTAACTCGTGAAAGCAAAAAACATTCTCATGGAATAATTTTCGCGGGTCTTCTCAATATTTTCGCCCTTTGGCCTATAGTGAGGCCGCGGAAATTTACCAGGAAGAAATTTTCGCGCTTTGGCCTTTAGTGAGGCCTTGAAAATTGTCCACCTTTTTTATTTTGAAAGTTTTCCAAATATTTTCGCGCCTTCATGCAGGAGAGGGGCGCGGAAATTTCTGCACTTTTTTTTTCAATCTTTCTTTGAAGCTACGGCTTCTCCTTGCTCCAATCAATCGATCTTCTTCCAAGCTCTGATACCAAACTGAAGGTTGGAGGAAAGAAATAAACACAAAGATTATGCAGAATGAGCTACGGCTCTTCAATCTTTATTGATAAACAGAAGATCAACTAATGCATTACAAACCAAAACTGAATGTGTATTTAAACACTTATGGAAACCCTAAAAAGTCTAACCTAGCTTTTGCATGTTTTATTAACTGAACATCTAAATAGGAACTAAAGTAAAAGCTAAAGATAAAGCTAAGCTAACATAATTAATTACTAATTCTAACAAGTCATTCGATATAGAGAATGGCTATATAAATGCATCTACCTATAACATTACAAAGGACAAAGGGGAGAAATGTGAAGCATGAAAAGAATGTAACATTGGCTATTTATTGACATGTTAAACATTTTGAGCAGTGGATTCATGGTTTTTCTGCTCGTTGTTTTAAATCAAGGTAAATATGTTATGTTGAGATGTAGAATAAGGAACAAAAGAATGGAGGTGCAAATAGGATGTTGATCTTTGGCTAAAAGCAATAGTATTTGAAATTTAGATAGCCATAGTATGTATAAGAGAAACTAGTTTATTGGGAGTTGTATAATGTAACTCAGAAACACGGTAGGTTGCATCACAGATAGATGGGGTAGTTTGTAAAAAATATGTAAAAGAAAACAATGCAAAGTGAGAAGAACGATTGGCATTTTTTAGAATGAAATCGAAATTGGGAAAACGAGTGCCAAATCTTGGATCTAAGGATTTAAACACTGGAAATTTTCTTCTTGTCCAAGTTTGACAACATTAGCTTTTATTTATTTGGCACAAGCAACCAATTTGTATGCAGGTTTGAATTGTAATTTTAGACAAAGCACACAAAATGTTTGTGCATATTTGTAATGTCCTATAGAGGGATTGATTATTTGTGTTAAATTCATTTTGGCCATTCAATTGACTAGTCTACAAGTATATTTTGAATAAATGCAAATTGCAATAACAATAGATATTTTCTATTTCCTAATACCAGGAAAAGCTAAAGCATAGATAATGAAACATAGTCTATGAATGAAGATTGCATAGATCAAGAAAAAAATTGTTTTATGCACAACATGGAATTATGTTTAAATTGAAGCGGAAAAAAGTATTTGAAAAAACCTACAATTTATCATTCAAGTGGTTAGAATTTTCTAACGTCAATGATTTTGTTGTCTATTGCCAATGTAAAATGTCCTTTCTAGTGGAATCTCCATATGTTAGAGGTGGATGAAGAAACACTTTTTCAATAATCTTCATACGAGACAGCTTCCACTACTAGAAAATAGTCTTTTAGTTGAGGGTTGTGTAAAGTGCATTCTATTAACCCATCTTTTGTGTCTAAGTTGCATTCTATGCTATGTTCGTAGCTGATTGTTGTTTCATGTTTGCAACATGTACATAGGAAAGAATTGTCAGCCATTGAATGTTTGTAGTCGGAGTAGATCAATTGGAAAGAGGGTTCAAATGGATTATTTTCTCTAAGCAAGCCTTGTATATGTCAAAGTGGTAAGAAATAGAGAAATGGAAAATACAGATTTTCAACACATTTGCAAATGAGTAATATAGAGTAATCTTGTTTTTCTGCTGAATAATAATTAGAAATTCTTGTAAGCATACACATTTTTTATGATAAAAGAAACCAACAACACTAGCTAGGTGTATTTTGATAGGAACCAAAATGAGCATAGTTTCATTTGCAATTAAGAATATTTGTGTAAATAAGGAAAAAATAGGTAAAAAATGTCAATAGATTCCAGTTGTGATGAGTAGAACAATGTTAACATATAAAAATAGAAGTTCCCTTCATATTGTATTCTTTTTCAATGAAACATTTGGAATTTGGCATGAGTATTTAAAGAGGAAGCTGGAGTAGAGATATGGAAAATAATTAAATGAAACATGAGGATGGAAAGTAATACGTATAGGAATCTAGAACCATTATCATCGAGATCAGACTTTGACTGATTGTTTCATAGTTGTTCCAAGACAATTGTAGGGGATGTTAACATTGGTTGCATTTGCTAGTGGCAAAAAGAACTGTCTCCAATGTACCTAGGTTTTTAATTCAATAATTGGTAGCAAGATTTGGATTTCATAGTCATCATTGAGAGGATCAATAAATGATGAATTGGAAGGCCATAGCATATGGATTCCTTTTGTGTCATTTCTAATAATGTTCTTGAACAAGTAGAGTGGTATGTCGTCAGTTATTAGTTATTCTTGTAATTGCAAGAAAAAATGTTTATATGCCTCATTGAGTTATAGATGAAGCATTAAGAAACAAAAATTAGTGATCTATAGAAAGTAAGAATTGTTTAAGCTACCCACCCCCCCACAATAAAAGGATCTAAAAGCGATATCTACGATTTCATGGTCGTTTGTTGTTTCACCATCCTTGAGATAGAGATCATATTGCTTGTTGTTTTGGTGGCATGCAACAATAATTGTTGCAATAGATATAATAGGGTAACCTTCGTTCATTGAAAATAGCTCACTAATAGTCATCTCCGGAGGCAGCTTGTGCATTCCACAGACTTAGTCAACCTTCTCAATTTTAGTACTTTCCAATATCAAATTTGAATTTTTTGAATCCCCATGTTCATACTGACCTTTCTTCTTCAGCACAAATCCAGTTATCCGAATGCTTTTCCTTAGGTGAGAAAAAATTACTAAAGCGTTTGATCAAATTGTCATTTATGTCAGTTGTAATTGTCATTTTCCCATCTATGTCTACTAAATCTATGTGCATTATCTTTGATTCCATAGAAGAACCTTGGACTTTGGTTTGTGAAGGCCCATATACAGCCAAAACATCTCCTTCAAAAACATTGTTACGTCCTAAGCATAATTGAATTATAGTAGATGGATGTGGTGGAGTTTGCTTTAATATGGAACCAATGTAAGAAAAAAATGAGCAAAAGAAACAATTCATATTTGAAAACAAAGGTTGAAATTGGTTAAATATCTTGCATGAGATATTTGATTCTATTGTTTTTATTTTAGCATTGCAACTAGGAAGGTATATTTCCCATAGAATTAAGTCGTTTTCAAAGATGAAAGTGTTGATTACCATTTTATACTATGAGCCTCAGACGTCGTTTCCATTCTGTTTGGAAAATTGCAAGAATTCCTTTATGTGCAACTATATTTTGGAGATTTGAAAACAATTTCTACAAGTTGTAGCTGTGCCAAATGTCAAGTATCACTAGTACAAAATGAGAAATTAATGACTAAAAAAATGACTAAAATTCGACTATAAACGACTATTTTTGAGTCGGTGACTAATAGTATCCGATTTCCACTATCTTATCTCTAGTTGTATTTCACTAGTCATTAATTGGTTGACTTATTAGTCATTGTCAGTCACTGATTAAGTCATTGATTTAGTCATTGATACCCACTAATTTAGTCACTGATTTAGTCATTGATTTAGTCATTGATTTAGTCATTGATACTCACTAATTTAGTCATTGATTGTCACAATTAATGACCAAATATACGACTAAATAAACTACTAGATGATAACATATTAATGACTAAGCTAAATACGACTAAACGTTAGTTGCGCTATAAGATATTGGAAATTAGCTACTAATAGTCGTATATATGTGAATTTAGTTGTTTTCTTAGTCACTAATTTATGATAGGGTATGGAGGAATCAAACCACCAATCTCCTGCCTATAATTAGGTAGGTGATCTACCATTGAGCTAGCACCCTTTAAGAAGTTGTTATTGCTTGACAATGATGATATTCAAACAAATTTTGCATGGGAACAATATCTGAGTCACTCGAACAGGGACAAGTTATATGGTAATGCCGCCACAAGTAAAGAGGCAAACAATAATAGAATATGGTTGAAGGTTCAATATTTCCCAAAGATTTAACTTCCAATTAAATTATCACTAAATCCCTCAATCCCTCAATCCCTCATGAGATAAGAGCTAAAGCCTTCATCTATCACCAAAGTTATATTCAAAGTTAAAACAATTCAAAATTTGGGCCTTGGACCTTACTTGGTTAAATGTTTTCAACCTTTTGTCAAAATCAATCATTCCAAACAGATTGAAATCACTAATTACAATGCAAAAAAAATACACATTCCCAAAAGTTGCAACCTTTAAAATTAGTGAAATGCAAGTAAATCCATGACATAGATCTCAAATGCAGAGTTGTAGGTTGCAGTAAATTGCATACTCTGAATCTCAAGTGGTGGGTGGGATCATAGACCTTGGAGTTTAGCTGGTTGTGATAAAATGCAAGAAGCTACAGAATCTTGATCTCTCTTACTTATAGACCTTTGTAATTGACTTAAAGCTTAATCTTAAGTTTTTATTGGTATTTGCTATGCTGTGGGAGTGTTGTCCTATCTGCCTTTAAGTTTTTATGTGCATGTTAGAGAGGGGTCACTTCAATGCAAATGAAATATGAAGATATTTTGCTCTCAAGTGGTGACCTTTCTTTGAAAGCACAGTTCCTTGGTGTTGCTATGGATGTAGCAGATGAGAATAATCCAGGCATTCTTATGTAAAAGAGAAATGAAGCCTTGAAAGCTTGTAGGCATAAAACGCTCTACATTTCATATATTCTCTAGATAGATTTTTTTTGAATTTTGCTTGACCCTATGATAGTGATGTGAACACATTTGAATATATTTTGGTAATAGCCACAACCACAGTTGAAGTGACTACCTTTGTTCTATATACAATTATTTGTAGGCACGCATATGCATAAAATGCCGCAAATGGCATTTGTTGCTCACTTTTTCGGGCCCAAACAGTGGTAAAATGGATATGAAGCCATACTAGGCTGCTAATTTCCATTTCTATGTTCAAATAAGGTGTTAATAAAGTTCCCAATGACCACTAAATTGTTAGAAACTTAGAAGTAATATCAGATCCTTGGAAGTTTCTTTGCACTTTGTTTGATGACATCAACCCAGCTTCATTGTTGGATATATATCCATTTGCAAAAATTAAACTCATTTATGGGAGGCTGATTTTTAGGCTACACTATTGTTTCTAATTATGCATAGCTCAAAGAACATACAATTATGAAGAGTACTATGAGAGCTATGTAATTAAGAATGTCTTCATTGGTCTTTTTTACCACATAACACAACTTTTTAACCTCAGTTCATTTTCAGATCATGTTTTTACCAATCTACACCATGGTCTATTGATACACTTTTAATGACTGAATTTTTTTATTGCTAAAATGGCTTGTTACATGTAATTGTTTGACCAACAGTTGTATGGAACCCTAGACATTGAGCAGAGCATATTTGTTTTTGATGCAGAGAACAAGCACATATATTTTCCCTCATTTATCAATAATCTTAAAACAATTCAAGAAATAGAGAGAAGATATGTATGAGGTGAAGTCCTCATGGTATCACCAAAGCTAAGAAAATTTAAGAAATAGATATAACATCGGTATGAACTAAAGCCTTCATGTATCAAAAAAGCTGTTGTTTAGCAGTCGCTTCGAACCTAAGGCTATCCCAAGATTTTCAAGTCTATCCAACAACAGAGAGAATGGATAAATTGCTAAAATGGCTTATTATAGGTAATTTTTTAACCATCAGTTGTAAGGAACCCTGCTCACTCAGAAGAGTATATTTGTTTTTTATGTAGAGCAAAAGACAAATCCAATTTCAATAAGATAAATCCACTCCACTTATGTGTTGGGTTGAGGGATTTTTTAATTGTGTTGACCACGTTACCCTATTATCCATAATTTTTGAGCGAGCCAAAAAAAATCTTTATAATTTCCTTTGTGGAATGCCTTGGAGTGATAGGGCTTGATAGGGTATTCTTTTGAGGAGCTTGGGAACAATCAGCTGGAGCTCTCCTAACATTTGAGGCTAAAGAGGAAAATACAGTGATGGGAATTTGTTTGCTCAATTAAGAGCAGGAGGTGTCTATGTGATGAAGCACACTAGTGGGGAAATCTATAAACTACGCCAGTGGGGCTCATCACAAGGGAGTGGATGGTGTGCACTATCTTTCCAACCTATTCACTTATGCATCTCTGCTTTGGGTATCTGCATGGTGGCCAATTCCTCCAACGTTTGATATTGGCTGGTAAAGAATAATGATCTATCTAGATTCTCATGGGATTGTGCCTAGATATAGTTCCAAGGGATTGTTGTCTATGAGTGTTTTCTTGCTAGATATAGAGAGATGGACGCTTATGATATAAATGTAAGAAGGTAGCAAGGGACACCCAAGGATGAGATATGGTAGAAAAACGATAATATCTCCCTTTTGTCTCTTAACATAAGGGGTATATAAGTCTCTCAAATCTGGGCATGCCACAATCCCTCAAAAATCAATTCTGGGTACTCAACAACCTTAAAAAGCAACAATAATTAACATCCTCACTCAACTGTGCATCAAACTAGCAGGCAACATGAAGTTTGGGTAGTTTTTGGAGCATGGACTGCAGTCATGGGTTTCTATATCAGCCATTAAATCAGCCCTAATCACAATCTATGCTTGAAATATCTATTATGGGCATACCTTGTGTTACGAACCATTACACCAAAACCCCGAGGTGTTAGTGAAGGCCGTCCACTAGGATCTTATCATCCCACCACGCTTTGTAGTCCAGACTCTAGGATGGATATGCGCCCATACGGTGGTATCCCCTTTGAGCCGTACGAGCCCCGGGCGAACACTGCAATGCCGACGTTGCCACCCGCTCTGTGACTCGAACCTGGGTGGAGGATCTGATACCAAATGTGATGAACCGTTACACCAAAACCCCGAGGTGTTAGTGAAGTCCGTCCACTAGGATCTTATCACCTTAACCTCACAAACAGGTGTCAAGGTGGTCATAAATTAATTCTGGGTGTTTCAAATAACATTTCTGAGCATCAAAGGTAACAAGATAACAATAAAAGACACCCCGACCATGTAGGATAAAAGCGACAAAATTCAAAGTCACATATCCCAACCATTTATTTCTATGAAAACATCTCCACTCAAAAGATAAATTATCATTGAAACTAAGTCTGTATAGCAAACAAAGCTCAAATACAATGCTGCTAAATAGAAGTCAGAACCTACTCATAGGGAGGAAATGATAGATAATGTCTTGGAAAGTGAACTCTACTAATAACAGAGCAAGGTAAAGAGACTAGAATAAGTCAATAACCTATTAACATACAATGAAAAACTGATATTCAATGCATTTGATTCTAATCAACTGTCCTTTTTTATCCAACAAATACACACCTTATTTCTGCATTTGCAATCAAGGAACTCAGAAACAGTCATGGCATTCTCTGCTGGTGTGTTATGTTCCATCACCTGATCATGATTTACAACAACATACCACAAATGAGCAAAGTATTTCAAGGAATATAAAGCATTGCATGATATTCTACTGGATCCACAAAGGTTGATAGGATGGAAAATTATTAGTATAAAATTCTAAACATGATGCAGTGGCATTCTACTGGGTCCATAAAGGTTGACAGAATGGAAAATTTTCTGGAGATTATAGTATAAACTTATACACTTGATACAATTTCCTAAGAAATATAAAAAATCCCTAATAAAGAAGAAAAGTCTTATCCTGAACAAATGATTAACAAAACATAACACATTTAAATGTTCAATTAGCTATTATATATTAAGCTAGCATACCAACATGTGCAAATAAAATGTGAATATTATCCTACCTTGATAGTACTCTTCTTCATGATAGATTTGTACCCATCTTTGTCAATTTTCTTGGTCTTATACAATGGAATGAGAAATGATGCTACATAATCTGAGATACCCTTTTTTATATGGTCTACCCCTCTGGCTTCATCTTTATGGCCATTTCTAGTACCAGGTGATCCTATGTTTGCTCCGGCTTCAGCAACCCTTTCATCATCATTGCCATGTCTTTCCTTCCCAATACATATTTGCTCAATCTTTCTAGAACATTTCTCATTCAATTTATAAATACTTTGATCAAAAACTTCTGAATGTTATCCCAATGAATAAGGTTGTTTATCTATACTGGAAGGGATCTTTACTCCAGTAATGCCGCAAGAATTCTAAACTTGACTTTTTGTCGATTTATTGTCAACTGCCCCTGTTTCTGTCGACCGCTCCTTAAGGTCTGAATTACTATCAACATCATTGGAGTGGCTTCTCTGTTTGTTGTTTGAATCAGTTGTGGGCAATATTTCCACTTCCAAAATCTGGACCTGCTAATCTAGAACTATCTAAATTACCACAAGTAGCAGCAAAATCTACTAACCAATTCCTAACTCTATAGCTTCTAGAATCTATTTCAGAAGAACAATCCTGCTTCCCAAACACTGCACCAAACCATTTCCTCTTTCTGACATCAGAATCCTCCTTTTGTACATATTGTTCACGCTTGGAAAATTTATGAAACGATGGTATCTTAGGAAGTTCACGGAAAGTACTACATTCTGCTTCTGATGTTGCATATGCCTGTAATATATATATATATATATATATATATATATATATATATATATCAGCAGCAGCTCGAGCTGCTTCTTCAACATCAATATATGCAGCTTCTAATTCAGAGAGGGCACAATCCTCAGACTTTTGGGCTGGCCTTGATCCAAGGTTTGTGCCCCCACAGAATTTGCTTCCTTTTTTATCTCACTTCCATCTTCCATATGTACAGAGTGCAACGCAAGATTCTTGTTGATTGGAGTAGAGGGGGACTGATATGTATTTCCCTTCATCATTTCCCTTAGGCAACACCATTGGTAAACTATTGTCTATTGATTTCCACTTGTTTTTTATTGTACCTATTTGAAGTGCCTTCATGTACTCATTGATAAGGATTTGTTGCTTCCATGCTTCTAGTGAAATTTAGGTAACATTTGTGATATGCAAGTGTCAATAATCAATAAATAGTGGTGAGACTGGAATTATCTGTCTGATTGAATTTGATTTACACTTTTAGGTATATCCAAAGCACTTGCGCAAATTCTGGTGAGGGCTTGTATGAGGGATTGGATTAGATCTCCAACAACATTGCAAACAAGGAAAAGCACACATGTTATCATATATTTGTTAGTCTTTATTAAAAACAATAGTGATCACGACTTCTAATTTTTTCACCCTTTCTCTTTTGCAGACTTGAAGAAATATGGTGAGTTAGGTTCATGGAATTTTGTAAGACGATGTTGTCTTATTTCATTTCCATCGGAGATAGTCTGAAGAAATAACATTCTAATTATGTAGTTTGTCTCTCCTTGATGTTCTCACAACTAGGTTAGATTTCTCATTCACCAATTACAGGCTTGAAGAAAGGAACTGGGTTATATTTCGTGTGAATTTCCTTTAAAGACGCTACGATCTCACAACCAATTGTCACAAGGGTATCTTTGTTTTGATGCTTGAGACTACATGACTCTGTTAATTCACAGTCAATTTACCCACAAGGTTATGTTTATTTTGTCTATGCAGGATTTGTGACCTAACCAATTCCATTGTAATAGCAATAGGACCTACGTCTTCTACATACCTATGATCAACATATTTGGATTGATATCATATTTCAAGGGATACTCAAACTGATAAAACATAAAAACCAAGTTCCAATATCCAAAAATCATGATCATAGCTCTGCTAGAGATCAAGGGGATTTAAATTGATCAAATATTTGGTTATTATACAATAAATATTCAAAAGGATATCGAACCTGAACCTCCATCCATGTAAAGTGTGATCTACTCATTCATCACTGTTGTAACGAACTCGTCAATTCAATTCAGGAAACTGACAGATCCAGTCTCTCCGCCCACGATATACTAGGCTACAACTGATTTTGTTTCTTCTCTTTCATATGTTATAGACCCATACCCCATTATACGCGATCTCCTTCGCTTACCTCAAGCAAATATTTCCCAATAGGAAATTTCCCCGATGTGAGGTCGATAGTTTCTGGGGTTTTTGCAGCTACCATCTAGCCCCAAAACATAAAAACGTTGTATCCATGAAAAGAGAACAGGGTTCCATTATAAAGAAAGTCTGCAGTGTGATTAATCACTTCATTACTTAAATAACATGATACAGGAAACTGCAAGATTTATTATCTCTAGATGTAACAAAGGACAGAAGCCTGTGAAGAGATAGAATAGAGACAAGGAATGTGTCCATTCTTGTTGTTTGTATTTGGATGGGTATCTTTAAAGAGGGATTGATGAGGGCCAACAAATTCTCTAGTCAGATCCAACAACTGGACATGTTTTCAGATATATATATATGGATAGATCCGGTTGAATTGAAAACATTAAGTGATGTCCCAATCTCGATTCCAGTTGCAATTGCAGTTGCTAGTGTTGTTGTA
The DNA here is from genome assembly GCA_027924585.1 of Larix kaempferi. Lineage (NCBI taxonomy): Eukaryota > Viridiplantae > Streptophyta > Pinopsida > Pinales > Pinaceae > Larix > Larix kaempferi. Next base: position 16,591,378 of record BSBM01000994.1, on the reverse strand, counting down.
GCTATAAGGGATTACACTGGTTGTTTCCTTAATAACAAATAGGTGTTGCCCTTAAAACTCTCAGTCAAAATATACACTAGAGATTGGCCTCGCTCAAACCCTAGATATTAGTGTACCTACAGATTGGCCTAGCTTAAACCCTTGCTCAAAAGATATGCTAGAGATTGGACTTAAAACATCCTCAGATCATATCTATGTACCAGTGCTTAAACCCTTTCTCAAAAGATATGCTAGAGATTGGCCTTAAAACATCCTTAGATCATATCTGTGTATCAGTGCTTAAACCCTTTCTCAAATGATGCCGCAAAGATTCACCTTAGAGATTATTGAGTACCCCAACATAGAAATCCTCAGATCGACGCAAATAATCACCTTAGAAATTAGATATTCACCTAATAATCATGAATATGTTGTGGAGACTCACCTTAGATCACGACCCTGGACATTGATATGATGGAAAGACTCGCATTAAGAATGCAGTGCAGATCTGTTGTTTAAACCCTCACAGAGACTCGCCTTAGCAACCGCAGTTGTGGAGACTTATTTTCATTCCCTCAATGAATTTGAGTTTTTAAATTTTGTTAATATTATTGTATTGTATTGTATATAATATTAATATAATATATTATATTATATCATATTATATTATATATAATATAATATAATTTATATATAATATGTTATATATAATATAATTTATATATAATATGTTATATATAATATAATATAATTTATATAAAATACAATACATGCAATCAATATATATATATATATATTTGTTAAAAAAATTATATATAATATCATATATTTCTGGTTTTTTTAAAGTATATTGAGATAGTTGTTTTGTGATATTTTTGTCATATAGTAGATTTTACTTAAGACATATGTATTTATATTTTGATAGTCAGTACTAAGACTAGTTGATAATCAATTAGGGGAGGCAGGGGGGTCAGATATGACCCCGGAGGAAAAATTGCTAATTCTTATGCCTGGGGAATAGGAGAAAAATCAAATAACACTGCAGAATGGCTTTCCTTGCTTCATGGCATGGAAACGATCTCCAGAGAAAAGATCAGTAAGCTTCTTGTATTCGGCGATTCAAGGCAAGTCATAAATAAAATGAGAAATGGCTACAACAAAGGATCCCCATGGTGCATAAGAATATATCAACAAATAGTCTCTTTCAGTGGCAATATTGAGATAGATTATCTTCACATCCTTCATGAAAACAATAGAACAACAGATCAATTGGCTAATAAAGGGGTTAAGCAGAAATTTGGGGTCATTGTGTATGGGGATGGTTGCCAAATTAGCACCCCAATTCCTTCGGACCCTTGGTCCTAACCTTCTCCACCCTTCGCATTCATCTCCTGGATGCATTTACTACATTTGGCTTTGGAGAACGTGGAGTCTGTCAGCTGATCACATGGACTCCCACGACTATCAAGAAGGTGTATTTATGGGGAGCCTTGTCTGAACACTCCACCATCTTCTCACGTGCGAAAGGAATGGTGAGTGTTAAAGGGGATGAGTCGGTTTGGGGAAGCTATCAGTTGCAGCAGATAGAAATGAGTTTGAGGGATTTGTCTCTGCTACCACTGAGTCATGGGGAAGTTTCTTGGAGAGAGCAGGGTGAAGGGAGACATCAAAACTTTGAAATAATGTCAAAAACTCGAGAAGCCATGGCTTATATGAAGGCAAGCATTGAATATTTCAAGTTGAACCAGCAGACAACGTTCGAGGTCGCTCTTGCTGGACTCAAGGAAATGAAAGGGAATGTAGAAGAAACTAGGTATATATTCCAACAGCCAGCATGTCATGACTCCAGAATTGACGACCTGGAGAAAAAACCTCTTTGAGTTAATGGGCATAGTGGACATTATCAAGGAAGGGTCTTGAAAATGGTGAAAATGACCCAGTGTAGCCACTTCTAGGAGACACTAGGAGAAGGAATGCTGCCCATGGACGAAGCTTTTGTGCATCAGTAGGTTCAGGACAAGAAAGATTTCAAGGAATGACTATTTGTTAATGTCTGTTTATCTTTTTTTGTATATTTCTGAATGGCCAATATGTAAGGGTATACCCCTCTCAGGATTTTGAAAACAGTAGGAATGATAGGTATGATGTTAAAATAGTTTTGTTTGCTCAACTTCTTCTATTTTTCAGAGCTCAGGAATCAACTCATCTTTTGTATTGAATGGTTGTGCATAGCCTTTTTATAAATTTACTCTCTTTAGTTTCTGTTAAAAAAAAGACTACTTGATAATCAATGTTATTAGTGTGGGAGGAAGTAATTAGTTGATGAACACTTTCAATTTCTGACTTTATGTGGTGATTAGAACAATTGCATGCAACCTAATTTGCACCAAATAACCAAGGACCAGAAGTTTTTAGTGGTGGTGCTTAAGCAACCGATGGAATAAGAGGGATAATGGTCCCATGACCCACTCCTACACATGCAGTTTGCAGAGGCATGGATGAGTACAAAGAAACTGGTTTTGAACCCAACCCCCAAAGAGCGGGTATGGAGCAACGAAAAAAAGAGTGGGTTACCGGAAGCCCAGAAGCACCTGAGGCTGGATCATCTCAGTAAGATTTTTTGATAATTCCAAATAGCTAGGGTTCTTTAGTTTGGTACCAACATGCCCTGAATCGTATTACTATATACCCACTCATTAATATTGTACAAATTCATTATCAAAATTGTAATTTTCCATTGTCGGTGTGACACAACTAAAAATGACTAACATAAACAACTAATTCACATTAATTGTTGTTATCTAGTCATATTTATATTCATGTGAATAAATTAGTCATTTTTATTTTTGTCACTTGTTATCTAGTCATATATTTTATCCCATGACTAAATTAGTCATTTATTTTAGTCGTTATTAGTTGGCTTATTTAAAATTGCTCAATTTTAGTCGTTTATCCCTTGAAAAAACAACGGTGACTAACTTTTTTAGTTGCCTAGTCACTTATCTCTCATTTTGTACTAGTGTATGTTGGCAGCGATTAATTACTCCACTGCTTACACAGATGGCCGCCAGAATTTCCAAAAGGAAACACCGCCCAGATCTTATTTGAAAATCCAGAAGTTAATGAAGACAAACCAAATCAGATTTTCTTTTCACTGTTCAAGAGTTCTTCACTGCCAAACCGACTTAAGCATTAAAGGTTGAAGGGTCATCGAATTTTGAAGAGGCATCTACAACCAGTTATTTAACTTCTCAAGAATGCAACAGAACAAAGCATTTATTTTTGCTGATATGATTTTGTTACGAAGGGTCATTTAGCATTTAATGATCAATTAGGATGAAGCACTATATATACTTACCATTGTAATCGTGATTTAGACAGAGAGTTGAATACAATTATTTAGTTGAAGTTAAACTCAGAATTTTACTATGTATTTCTGTTATACTCTGTTATTTTGAGTTTGAAAACTCATATTTATTTTGAAGTTAGTTTGCTGTAGCAACCTGAGAGATCAAAGTATGTTTTTTTTAAGTTTAAATGTATTGAATGTGGTTGATTGTTGAAACAAAATATCAGTTTAAATTTTATGAATGTAGGGGTCATCAAAAGAAGTTAAAATTATTAGCTGCAACTGTCAGCTGCAACTGTGTTGTAGATTACTGTTAGCTAAACAGTCCGCTGCAACTGTCCTGTAGATGAAATTTTTGAGTTTGTAGATCTGTGTGTGTTGCTGAAAGTAAGAGAAACACTCCCCTGCCTTCCCACAGTGGTATCAGAGCCTGGTTAAGTTTTCTTTCTTGTTTTTCTGTTTAGAGTAATTTGGAATTTAATTTGAGATGGCTACTAACAGCAGTGTAGTGTAGCCACAAATTCCTGTGTTGACTGAAAGAAATTATGATACATGGTTTATTAAGATGAGAACTATCCTGCGTGCTCAGGCTATTTGGGAGTTTGTTACGATTGGCTACCCAGAGCCAGCTGATCAAGCTGTTGAATTGGCTCTGTCAAATGCTGAGCATGTTCTGTTGAAGGAAAATAGGAAGAATGACAACAAATCTCTTGGCCTTATTCATTAAGGCCTAAGTGAATGCATATTTCTGAACATATCAAGTGCTGAGTCTTCAAAGAAAGCTTGGGACACTCTTGAAACTTGCTATCAAGGTGTGACCAAGGTGAAGAATGTTAAGTTGCAGAACTTGAGAAGGGACTTTGAGAATTTGAAGATGAAGGATAGTGAGACTGTTGATAATTTTATGACTCAAGTTATGAACATTGTAAACCAGCTGAGACAGTATGGTGAAGACCTCTCAGATCAGCGTGTGATTGAGAAGTTGCTGAGATGTTTGCCAAAGAAGTTTGAAGCAATGGTTGTTCCAATTGAAGAGTTTAAAGATCTCAGTCAAATGCACATTGATGAGTTGATTGGTTCTTTAATTGCTCACGAATCAAGAATGAACAGGTATGATGATACTACATTAGAAAATGTTTTTAAATCTCAGTTACATGTTACTAGAGGCAGAGGTAGAGGAAGGTCTAGTAGCAGAGGAAGAGGAGGTCGAACTGCTAATCATAGTGATAGTAGAAATGATTCAGAATCTGAAGAGAAGTTGTAGCAGAATACTCCTAGTGTAAGGGGGAGTAGCAGCAGAACATGGCAGCCAAGAAATCAAATGTATGATAGATCTAAAGTTCAATGTTTCTATTGCAATAAATTTGGGAATTTTGCTAACAAGTGTTGGAAGAAGCAAGTAGATACTAGTAAGTTGTCTACACACATTACAAAGGAGACTAAACATGAGGAGAATCCTATGTTTTTAACTTGTGATGTCAGCTAGGAAAGTTCAAAGGATATATGGTTCTTGGACAGCACATGCAGCAATCATATGACTGGAAATCAGGAAATATTTTTAAATCTAGATACAAGCATCTAGTATGAAGTGAAGTTAGGAAATGACATTAAGGTAAAAGTTAATGGTAAAGGTGTGATTGCTGTATATGCCAAGAATGGTAAAAGAAGAACAATTCATGATGTTTATTATGTTCCTGGTTTAAAGTGTAATTTATTAATTGTTGGACAGTTGTTAGAGAAGAAATATAGAGTGTTCTTTAAGAACAAGGTATGTACTATTTATGACAAATATCCAAGTAAGCAGTTGATAGCTAGAGTAGAGATGACAAAGAATAGAATGTCTCCGCTGATTATGAGAAATGATTTGACTAACTCTTTGAATGTTTATAAAACTAAGAGTTTAGATCAATCATGGTTATGGCATTTGAGGTATGGCCATTTACATTTTGGTGGCTTAGATTTGCTATAGAAGAAGCAGATGGTAAAAGGGTTTCCCAGTATCCAGTAGCCAGCAGTCAGCAAGCTCATGTGAGAGATGCATATTGGGAAAGCATCATAGAGAGAAATTTTTCTTTGGAGTCTCATATGGAGGAAAAACACCATTGGAGCTGGTACACACAGATTTGTGTGGACCGATGCAAACACCTTCCTTGACTGGTAATGTTTATTTTATGACTTTTATTGATGATTTCAGTCGAAAAACTTGGGTGTATTTGCTGAAACAGAAATCTAAAGCTTTTGATGTGTTTCAAAGTTTTAAAGCTATGGTTGAAAAAGAGAGTGACATGTTTATTAAAGTCTTGAGATCAGATATGTTAAATGATTTTGTGAAATTTTGTGAATATCATGGAATTAAAAGATAGTTTACTGCTCGCTATACTCCACAGCAAAACAGAGTAGCAGAAAGAAAGAATCGAACCATTATGAGCATGGCTCGAAGTATGATGAAGGACATCTTTCAGATGAATATTGGAGAGACTCTGTTACTTCTTTAGTGTACATTCTGAACAGAATCCCAACTAAGAGAGTGAAGGATCGAGTTCCCCATCAAGCATGGAGTGGTAAGAGTAGCAACATATCTCATTTAAGAATTTTTGGGCATGTAGCTTATGCACATGTACCTAAAGAGATGAGGAAAAAATTATATGACAGAAGTTAGAAATGTATTTTTGTTGGATATAGTGCAGAATCTAAAGCATATATACTCTATAATCCCATCACCAAGAAGTATGTCATCAGCAGAGATGTGGTGTTTAAGGAAGAAGAAGCATGGGATGGAAGCATTAATATGTTGGTTGCAGAGGACGCTGTTACACCTCACGCAGAAGATGAAGAAGATGAGCAGGGAATACATGGAGGACATTTAACTCCACAGACGCCTACACTAGCAGTAAGAACACCTGCTAGAACACCCATAAATCAAGAACATGGTGAACCATCAAGAGTTGATGGATGAAAAAGAACAAGATCAGAGGTAAGCCATGAATCAAATCCTACATTAGCTTCATTAAGAAACAGAGTTAGAGGTCAGAATACTAGAAGTTTAAGAGAACTATATGAGCAAAATGAAGAAGTAGATCAAGTTTCAAATTTTGCATTGATAACATGTGATCCTGTAAGTTTTGATGAAGCAGTTAAAAAGGATGTTTGGATAAAAGCAATGGATGAAGAAATTGATGCCATAGAAAGAAATAATACTTGGGATATTGTAGATTTGCCTGATAATAAAAATTGTATTGGTGTCAAATGGATTTATAAGACTAAGTTAAATGCTGATGGGGAAGTTGAAAAATACAAAACAAGACTTGTAGCTCATGGGTTTAGTCAACAACTTGGTATCAATTATAATGATACTTTTGCACCTGTAGCCAGACTTGATATGGTAAGGATGGTATTAGCTATTGCTGCTCATAATAAATGGTATGTATATCAAATGGATGTAATGTCTGCGTTTTTAAATGGATCTTTAGAAGAAGAGGTTTATGTGAGACAACCTCATGGATATGAAATTGATGGACAAGATGAAAAATTTTACAGATTAAAGAAAGCATTGTATGGATTGAAGCAGACACCAAGAGTATGGTACAACAGGATTGATGAATATTTGAATAGTGAAGGATTTAGCAGAAGTCCAAGTGAGTCAACCTTGTATACAAAGGTAAACCAAGAAGGAAAAATACTGACTATTTGCTTATATGTTGATGATTTAATCTTCACTAGAGATATTTCAGTGGATGGGTTTAAGAAAGCCATGAAAACAAAATTTGAGATGACTGATTTAGGAATGATGAAATATTTTCTTGGCATTGAAGTAACTCAGTTTGAGGATGGTATTTTTATAAATCAAACTAAGTATGCAAATGATGTACTAAAAAGATTCAGAATGATGAATTGTAAGCCAGTTGTAACTCCAATTGCAACTGGTACAAAAATCAGTAAGGAGGATGATGGGTCAAAAGTTGATCCAACGGTGTATATGAGACTGGTAGGAAGTCTCATGTACTTGACTGCAACAAGACCTAATATAGTGTTTGCAGTAAGTATGATTTCAAGATTTATGGAGTCCGCAAAGAATACCCACTGGCAAGCTGGAAAGAAGATCCTCAGATATATTGCTGGAACAACAAAGTTTGGTATCCAGTATACATCAAACTCAAATTTTAAGTTGATTGGATATACTAACAGTGATTTTGCAGGTTCTAAAGATGATAGAAAGAGTACATCAATATATGTATTCAATTTTGGATCGAGATCAATAGCATGGGATTTAAAGAAGCATCCCATAGTGACACTATCCTTTGCTGAGGCAGAGTATGTTGCAGCAACAACAATTGCATGTCAAACTGTCTAGATGAGAAGAACTCTTTCTGAGTTGCAGCACGAACAAGATGAACCAACTTAGATTTTTTGTGACAATAAATCAGCCATTGCACTATCAAGAGATCACGTATTTCATAAAATAAGTAAGCATATTGACACAAGGTATCATTTCATTCGAGAATTTATAAACAAGAATGAAATCAGTATGGAATTTTGCAAATCAGAAAATTAGTTTGCCGACCTATTTACAAAACCTTTGGGAAAAGAGTTGTTTGAGTTTCATAGGAAAAGCATTGTGGTTTTTAAGCTGTAACATAAATCTTGTGATACAAAGTTTTTTTGGGTGAAGTAATTAAGGGGGAGAATGTTGGCAGCGATTAATTACTCCACCGCTTACACAGATGGCCGCCGGAATTTCCAAAAGGAAACACCGCTAGATCTTATTTGAAAAGCTAGAAATTAATGAAGACAAACCAAACCAGATTTTATTTTGACTGTTCAAGAGTTCTTCACTGCCAAACTGACTTAAGCATTAAAGGTTGAAGAGTCATTGAATTTTGAAGAGGCATCTACAACCAGTTATTTAACTTCTCAAGAATGCAACAAAACAGCGCGTTTATTTCTGCTGATATGATTTTGTTACGAAGGGTTATTTAGCATTTAATGATCAATTAGGTTGAAGCACTATATATACTTACCATTGTAATCTTGATTTAGACAGAGAGTTGAATACAATTATTTAGTTGATGTTAAACTCAGAATTTTACTGTGTATTTCTGTTATACTCTATTATTTTGAGTTTGAAAACTCATATTTATTTTGAAGTTGGTTTGTTGTAGCAATGCAAGAGATCAGAGTATGTTTTTTTCAAGTTTAAATGTATTGAATGTGTTTGATTGTTGAAATACAATATCAGTTTAAATTTTATGAACGCAGGGGTCATCAAAAGAAGTTAAAATTATTAGCTGCAACTGTGCTGTAGATTACTGTTAGCTAAACAGTCAGCTGCAATAGTCATGTAGGTGAAATTTCTGAGTTTGGAGATCCGTGTGTGTTGCTGAAAGTAAGAGCAACAATCCCCTTCCTTCCCACAAAGTAACGGCCGTAGATGCTATGTAGAAATTTAAAAGGAGAAAAAAAGGGGAAAAAAGTGATGGAAAATTGTAGCAGCAAGGGGATTTGTGCTGATAAAAACATATTTTTTATAGAACAAATTCCACACAAAAAGGAATTTGCAATGCCAATTTTTAGATCACAAAGCATCAGGAAAAATAAATTTATCAAATGTTTTACCATTTGTTTTGGAAGTTGCCAACAATGGATTTATGATGATCTAAATGACTTTAGGCCTCAACAAAACACTCTATGTGATCAAGAAATAATAAATGCAAACAAAAACCCAGAATAAATTGAACTTTTTTCTAACTAACTTTATTCACGGAATTAAATATCAGTGCAACCACTGTTATTTGCATGAAATACAGTGCAAGAATCGTTGGCCTATTTTGTGACTATTGTAGTGAAATTTTTTTAACACAATTGGCATATCAAGGATGTCAAGCCCAGATCTTGACCAAATGATAGAAGTCTTATTTTTTTAATCATTAACTGCGTCTAAAATTTGTGGCATTGACTTTATAGATGCTGGAATCAAACTAAAAGCATAAACAAAAACAAAAAAGTGTAGAATAGCCATATTGCTTGTTTATAGCTATAATGGACATGGAAGGAAAAAAAAAAAAAATATAGCAAGTGAAATAGACTTTTAGAAATCAATATTGTGGAGAGTGAAGATTAAATTATTGGAATGCAAAATATACCTCAAAGTGCACTTGAACAATAGTGTTACAATTTTTACATTTCTAGCCTTATCCAAATGCAATGAAAGATCATATGTTGATGCCAATGTGAAAATGACACGAAAGATGTCTATATATCATTGTTCCATTCAACAGAGTAAGAAATTTTTTAGCTCCTCATTTGTGATTGTAATTTTTTTTGTTGCTTCTATTAATATCTTATTTTTTATGAAATTGATCATAATACAAGAATTTGTTATTCAATCCCCATTGTCAATAGTATTGAAGGGAAAGCAATTGTCTCTCTTTATTGCATTTGTTTCTTTTATTTTTTGCAATGGCAACATGTATCTATCGATAGACCACCAAGTTGGTGGGGCTTTGTTGGAAAATTTAGACAATGGCATAGAAATTTGATCACATGCAACTGTGAACATAAAAACATGCATCTCAACATCAATCTAGATTTTTTTTCCAGGGATTGAGAGAAAAGTCGCATAGTGATTTGTCTAATAAGCATCGAAAATGTTGAAAACAAGGTCATTCTTATTCAATTTTGTCTAGAAGTGGTCAAGCATTGAACCTGTATTTGTTGGTGGTTTGGTTGTTTTCAATGCCAAACCTTTCATCTACATAAACATTTCCAATTTTCTCTTTGATGGTGTTTCTTGCAACATGTGAATGTTGAAGTCATCAACAATAAGGAGATGTGTGTCCACTTTGCTATTTCATAAAATGCAATTCAAAATATACAGTAAAGTGTCAAGCATAATGCGTGGTCTTCTATAAATGTTAATTAGCATAAGAAAATTATTTCCAAGGATAAATTCAATGGCAATTGCCTCGACAAAATCATTTGTATAATTTTTTGAATTGATGATAGGAATTTTTTTTTCACAAGTGTAAGGATTCCATGGACTGAAAATATTGTAAGACATGGATAATTTTAAGAACCCCCAACTCCCCCCCTCCCCCCCCCCCCCAAATTTATATGTGTAGTAAATGGGAAAATCTCTCCAGTATATAGGAAAACTTAAAGGCTATTTTTTGAACAATATAATATGTATATATAATTTTTTGGCTAATATTTCATTCTATTATAGAATCTTGTAAAATATTGGTGAATCTTTCACTAAATTATAACATATTGTAAAATATTGGCAAATATTTCACTAAATTATAAAATATTCTAAAAACTTGGCGAATATTTCATCGAATTATACAACCTTGTAATGTTTTGTTCAATATTTTTCCATGAAGACTCTTGACTTTTGATTCTGCAGATTACTAAGCTAGTGCAATAGAATGGCATATACCAGATATCAACTCTAGACTCTCTCGACTCCTAGACTCTCGAATGAACAAATGCATGAATGTGGAGAGAATGGATTTTGTTATACATTTCACAAGTAGCATTTGGTCACTCACAATATAAGGTGTTGGTGAAACACAACTGCACTAACTAGATTCAAGGAAAGTGGGGAATCCACTTGTTATATTCTCCCTTAATGTTCCATTGGACATGTGGTGACCCAAATATTGACAGATCGACAAACTGATAGGATTGAACACTTTACACTATGGAGTGATTATGGAGCCCATGAACCATTATTACAACCTGGATTTTTATCGAGACCCACGACCTTAATATAGTGTATGAATTCCCAATTAGCATATTTTCCAAATCTCTCATTTTAAGCTACATAACTCTAAGAAAAAACTAACATGATTATTTGTTTATAGATACAAATACCACTTTTTCCTTTCTTTTGTTGATGATCAAAATTTTAATTATGTCATTTGATTTAAAAAATTTTAGATTTAGTTCGAAACTTGCAATGGTTATTAGAAATAAGAACATACACTAACATGAATAGAAAGCACATTAATGCATCATCACACATATCATTAGAACTACTCCATTAAAAACTAATTTTTCTCCGATAAAATGAGGTGGTGTTTGTATGCATGCCCTTGAAATTTTTGAAAGCATGCAAAATGTGGTAAAACTAGTTTAGCACCCTCATTGAATGCAATAGACAAGATTTCAAATAACATAATGTCTACATCTTAGGTCAAACATGTCCTGTACATATTATTGCGCCAAGAGACGCTCTACAACCCAGTATGAGGGAGATCTTGTAACATGTGTGTGTTTGTCGAGTAACAAAATAATACAAAGTAAACAAAAAAGAATAATACAAAGTAAAAAGTAAATATGAGACTTAAAATAGAGACTTTAGAGCTTAGGATTATGTGATAAATATTATGTCATTCATAAACAAAAAAGAATAATACAAAGTAAAAAGTAAATATGAGACTTAAACTAGAGACTTTACTTTTTACTTTTAATACAAAGTAAAAAGTAAATATGAGATTTAGAGTGTTTGTCGAGTAACAAAATAATACAAATTAAACAAAAAAGAATAATACAAAGTAAAAAGTAAATATGAGACTTAAACTAGAGACTTTAGAGCTTAGGATTAGGTGGCTCAGGTATTGCACTCAAGGAGCTATTCAAGGAGAGGTTTGCACCTCAGGAGATTTGATCCCTCTCGATGCTTGATAGAGCCTAGGATTTGGATCTATGCTGGTATATAATCATCATAGAAATGATGTATCATGTTCCAACTAAATCATATATTCGCCATACATAACTAGATCCATTTCAGGATGATGATATCAATTACACATCAAAACAAATCACCAAAAAACATTTTAGTTATGAATGACCCTTACATAAAGAATACCATTAAACAAATACCGAAACCAAAAAATGTAGGTTATAGATAAAATTGATGAATTTGGCAATATAAATAAGAAAAAATACTAGTGACAAACTTCTCAATACAAAAGAAATAATATATTGGAATTCTTTGGACAACTTTATAGGAAGACAACGCCAAAATAATGACCATTCCACTATAGCCCCACCATTGTAATTAGTGAGCATTCATTTATATTACAAACATCCCAAACATCAACAATAAGAGAAAAAATATATGAACATACACACTCTCATGAACGTCTCAAATCCAATAATAATTGTAGATCAAGATGCTAATAGAAGCACATTTTAAACAACTAGGTCAAATTTAGTTTGAATATATAAAATCCATGTGGCGTCTCTCCATCAAGAGTAGCAGCCACTAACAACTTATAAATATCAGTCGATGGTTTAAACATGACAAGGAATAAAATAAATAATATCTTCTTAGCTCTATAATGCTTTCACGAAAACAATACTCCCAGGATAGATTAAAACACTAACAACATCGAATGAGCCATAAGAATCAAGAGCGCCCTAGAATTCCAAGCCTTAAAAAGAATCCATGATAAAAACCATGATAAAAGGAAACTTTACAGTATAATAATCTATTATAGCTGCGGATAAAAAGCATAAAAATAATGATAAAAAGCATGATGCAAATATTTGTTCTTTGATACATTGCATGTGTGATGTGCTCCTTTAAGACCTGAGCTTTCGACAATTGAGATGTTGTACATGGATTAAAATGTCAAGAAAACTAAGAATGAAAAGTGGAATTGCATAAATCAAAACATTCACGTTGCAAATGCAATTCAATGTGGGTGAAGTGCTCTAGCCTTTATATAGGAAAAAATCACCCCTGATTTTCCATCCACTACTGGAAATCGAGGGCTCAAAGAATGTATCAACATGAAATTGACTAAATATTCAGGTGAAAACAACCATATGACTAAATTATAGGGAAATGGAGGGAAAAATAACCCCTAGGAGTCTCCATTACTAAAGATAGGGGGTGAAGGGATGATTTCACTAGAATTTTTCTAGAAATCGGGGGTGAAAGATCAATTAGAGGGAGCTTTTGCTAGGGAAAAAATATTCTTTTTCATTTTCCTTAATAATATATGGGAGGCTATTTGTTTTGGATTTTTTTTTTCTAATAAATATTGGACGAATATATTTTAGCTCAAAAACCCCTTCCATATAAGAAAATAGCCCACTAAATTTTTGTAACCCCCTTAATTTATCCCATGGGCTAACGTTAGCCCCTAAAATTATCCATCTTGTAAGACAAATGTATTTTACTATGAACATTTTTTGTTTGAGAGGCAATTGCAAGTGTGTTTCTTGCAAACATAGAATGACTGCTTTCATCAGCTCATAATCATTTGAAATATCAATATTTTTTAACATGAAGCTACATGTCTTCAATGAAAAAATGATGAAGTGACTGAAAGAAGGTATTGAATGCAAACCATATTCAAATTGCCAAACTGCATGGTTTTTCAATCTATCTATTTCAGAAGCAACCTTTGGGAAAACACATAAGTTTTTTTGTTCTAGTTTATTTAATAAATAGAGCGATTCAATGTATTGGACCCGAGAAAGTGTTGTGTAGATGAGTCCATGTCTTTTGATGCCCTTTGGATCAAATGCAAAATTTTCATTTGTTAAGCCTTGTGCTCTATGAATTGTTCATGCACGTGCCAATTGAATTGGAAATTATGTTCACATGTAACTATTTATATTTTCAAGTATCATTTGTATTGGGATTCTTTTAATAGGTGTCCAATTGTGTGCATGCTACTAGGCATCTACAAACATAAGGAATTACCCAGGCCAAAATGTATCATAAATAAGAAAAAACGTAAATATTCTAGGAATCTTTCGTATTTTTGGAATAACTTTTCTCTCCTAACTCGGAATTGGGAGAACTTTGAATCATTGGAAATATCTTGAAATTATCTACAACTTTCATGTTTTGAGTTTTCTTTGATTCCTTACCATTTGTGAGATGCGGGCATTTTAGTAAAAAAAACATCTTTCAAAAGATGATTTTCTAAAAGCATCTTTTGAAATATGCTTTTTTTACTAAAATGCCCGCATCTCACAAATGGTAAGGGAAAACTCAAAACATTAAAGTTGTATAGAATTTCAAGAGCTTTCCAACGGTCCAAAGTCTTCCCAATTCCAAGTTACGAGAGAAAAGTTATGCCCAAAATATGAATGATTCCTGGAGTATTTAAAAGCATCTTTTGAAAGATGTTTTTTTTACTAAAAGGCCCGCATCTCACAAACGGTAAGGAATCAGAGAAAACTCAAAACATCAAAGTTGAATAGAATTTCAAGAGATTTTCAACAGTCCAAAGGCCTCCCAATTCCAAGTTACGAGCGAAACGTTATGTCCAAAATATGAAATATTCCTAGAATATTTCTTAAACAGGATACACTTTAGTGTTGGGTAGAATGTTATGAATGTTGCATAATGGATCATTCAGATAAGCGGATTTTTGGATCTGAAAAATCGATCCAGACAATGTCAAGAGTTCCTTGTGTATATCTAAACAAGCCTTCTACACCATTTACTAGGGCGTATTCAATTTAATAGTTTCCTCCAACTAGTTCAACAAGCATATTCTTTTTTAGTGTTATTGTAGACTGCAAGTGCATTGTTTTTTGTAGAGTCTCATTTTTTTTAATTTAATCAACTTTGTTGTCATATGCAATTAATGTAACTATTTTTGTTTGCACATTGCCAACATTTTTTATTTATGTTATTGAATGTCTTTGTTTCTATGAAGCTAGTAAGACTATGTCACATCCAATGGCAATTATTAGTAGAAATGTTGGTTTAAGAAATCAATGCCATCTATGGTTTGAGAGCATGTTCCGATTCTATTTAAAATAGATATAAATTCTTTGTTTATTTTCCTAACAACTGTTTCCAATTCATAGAACTTTACAGTACTAGTCAAAAAAATCTATGGAAATGTTTGTTGTTGAAATTTCAGTTGTTCAAAAATCCAAGAATTTTGGAGAGGCTGCACTTGACAAAGATCGCCACAATAAATGACATCAAGTCCTGCAAATGGTGTGGTTGGAGTGTGCATAATATCACGCAGCATTTTGTCTATATTATGTAGCATTTGAGATCCAATTAGGACAATTTGTCAATTAACACTACTTGGAGTTGTTCGTATTCTTTTGTCAATAGGTCCAATGTGATTGAATTCAATGGTAGCATATTCAATTAATTTAATGGCAATATCATAGTTAAGTGGACCATAGTGCCATTTCCATTGTATGTATCTTTTCCCATGAAAGCAATTATTAAACCCTTTTTTTAGAGGGTCAATTCGAGACTTTTTTCATAGTGATACAATATCCCATCATAAATTGATTTTGTAGTGTATGTTTTACTTGTTCCTTCTGCTTTTGTCAAGAAAAAATAGATCGGCATGCGAGGTTTGTTCTTTTTTCTTGCAATTATTTCATTTTTTATTGATTGTTTAGACTTATTCTAATGGCATGATAGCCATCTATGTTTAAAAGGAATGGTCCTTTTGTCAAACTGCAAATGTTGTTTTGTGGCACTAAATTGAAAGGATTTTTTTTGTACAAGGTTACATTTGATGTCATATTGTTCAAATGGAAGCATACCATTTGTTTTACTTGTGATGGGACAAATTGAAATTATTCTTCAACTTGCAATGTAATTCTTTTAGATGTGTCATCGATGTCACCCCATTTTTTTGTTTTTTTGGCTATGAACATTACTGTAAGCAATGTACGCCTCAAGCCATGTTTGATAATTGCCTTTTAGTAAAGTACAATTATGTCTGTGTAGCACAAAGAGAATGATTTTTCTTTGGATAAATTTTCATGATCATTTTATTTTTTGTAATGAATGTATTGTATGATACAATGCCTATTTTTTTTCTTATAGTTGTGTGTATACAAGAATAGGAGGAAGCATACTCTTCCAAAGCGATGTTTCCAAATTCAATAGGCCTTGCAATGTATCTGTATATAACCGAAGGACTGTATTAGAGAAAATTTGAGGTCTAAAATGGGCCTCCTAAGGAAAATAATAAAATAATAGTTAAAATAATAAAATAATATTTATGAATTTTGGAGGAAAAGAAAAAAAACTACTTTTTTCATAGTATTTTCAACATATCTCCGTGCCATTTTACTCAAATTTCAAGTGGGAGCACTCGTTGGAAGCATAATTAAATTATGCATCCAACGAGTACCCACACTGGATACTTTTGAGTGACTCCACCCCACGAAAAATGAGAAATACATATAAAAAAACGTGTTATTTTGAGTACCCACACTTCAAAGTAACACGT
Source organism: Larix kaempferi (assembly GCA_027924585.1). Lineage (NCBI taxonomy): Eukaryota > Viridiplantae > Streptophyta > Pinopsida > Pinales > Pinaceae > Larix > Larix kaempferi. Next base: position 16,574,809 of record BSBM01000994.1, on the reverse strand, counting down.
TTTTTTATGTATTTCTCATTTTTCGTGGGGGTGGGGGTCACTCAAAAGTATGCAATGTGGGTACTCTTTAGATGTAGAATTTAATTTTGCATCCAACGAGTGCTCTTGCTTGAAATTTGAGCAAAATGACAGGGAGATATGTTGAAAATACAAATTTCAAAAATAGTTTTTTTAATGTCAAATATGCCAACTCAACCATTATGGTTGACTCTTTTTTTGAAATTTTATTGATTGTTGAATTCAATGCCTTGTTTTCTTATGATGTGGCTCGTTTTCTTATAAGGCCCATTTTAGACCCCAAATTTGCTATAATTGAAATTATGTCTTCGAAGTCATCATGTTTTTTTTGTAGAAGCAATGAGATTTTTAGAATAATTGTTCATTTGTTGTCGGGTGTAGTGTTGATAAAAATTATCTTCTTTGATGATGTATGCAAAGGAAATGACAGTATAATATAGATTGCTTGTCTCCTTAGCATGTGTTTCATGTTTAAAAGTGCATTTCCAAGTTTGCATATTGTCTCAATTTTTTTGTCATTATCAACAAGGCATTGTTCTCTGATTTTTTTGAAAGCATTTGTCATAGTTTTGTCTATTTTGGTTATGTAGGAGCTAATGTATTTTGCTACAACATAAGCATCCAAAATATATTGTACATTTGTGTTTGCTTTCCATAGTTGTGGTATTGCTTTTGCAAATGAGTTGACCTAAATGTTAGAAGGATCCATTTTTAGAATTAATGTAGGAAGAGTAATTAGAGAGCATAATAGAAAAATGTACACGTGCTTCCTCACTCCTAGCTCTAGCAAAATCATTGAGAAAGACATGGTTTTTTGGTATTGGCTATGTTCAAAAATCAAGAGAAGATGTTTTGCTTTTTCAACTAGATTGTTGCTATTGGAAATAGTATTAAGAGGTTGCAAGATCATAGTTGTATCCATGGGAGGTAGCAATAAATTGAATCTGTAGGTACAATGTCAATGTTTCTTGCATATTTTTGTGTGATGGTGGGTTTGAATGTTAGACATATTTTCATCAATCCATGGTGAGTCTATTGATATGTAGGAATCCACAAAATCAACAATTTCAGTATTAGAATTTTTCCCATAAACTTGTGCATTGTGAATTGAAAGTAGTCCATGCTCATGTTTGTTGCCTCTTTGTTGGAACTCAGTCGTGAAGAAGAAGTCTACTACTTCTCCAAACAATTCGTTGTTTTTTAGTATTAAATATTTCAATGTTATTATTCTATGTCTATAGAAACGACTACAAATAAGTGGGTGCTTTCTAATTAATGAGTCAATAGAATCTTCTTCCAAATTGTCCAAGGTCTTCTATAGATTATTTTTTCCAACTTGTTGCAATGCATTGCATAAAGATGTCCAAAGATGTTCGACACTTGTAAAGGTCACATAGAATGTAGGAGGATCCAGCTCTTGAATCATTACAAAAATAACTTTTTCCATATTCTCAAAGTAGTCAGGTGATGTCCTTCTTGCTTTTAATGAATGGTATTTGATTGGGGATCTAAGAATTTTTTCTAGGTTGTTTTTTTATTTAAAATCCTTTGCCAATATTTTTTTTTCTTTTAGCACTCATGTACAAATAGATATCTAAGAAGTGATATACATTCGATTTACAATGAATCGAATTGCTTTGAAGAAAATGTTAGTTGTGTGTGCATCGAAGTGTCTAATGTCATGTTGAATCTCACATTTTGTTATTTGCTGATAAGAGAATCGATCTAAAATGTCTTTAGGTCGATTTTATCCATAGAAAAGTGTTGGGAAATGTATTTCTTTAGAATATTTGTTTGGGAAAATTCCCAATGAATGAAAATCCTCGGAAGGTGCAATTTATATGATTCTATTGTCTAGATCATCTACTAGCTGAGTCTCTCCATATCCATGTATTAATGTCTTAGGTACTGGCTTTGATTCTATTTCATTTTCAACTCCACTTGTTATTTTTGTGGTTGTTGGCATACATGATTTTTGTTCATGTGTTTTGTTAAATATTTCCTCCAATTGTTTTTGACAACAATGCCTTCATCCTTGTAAATTTTAGTTTTGCATTGTTTAGAGAGTGTGGTCATGACAACCTCTGGTCGAACATTTCCAGAGAGAAAGACATTTTTGTATTCCAATTTTTGCTTTAGCATGACTACAACTGTGATAGAATCATCTATGCTTTTAGGAAATTCTCTTTGTACCTTGTTTAAATCAATTGGCACATTGTTAACTGTTTGAGTCAATCCAACTTGAGCTCTCCTGTAACCAGGTTCTCCTATTTATGTAAAGGTTGTTCTTGGTGACACCAATTATTCTTCCAAAGGATTCGTAATGGATACAGTTGTCAATGTCTTATTTCTTCGAATACATATTGGCACTGCAAATGTTGGAAGTTGTCCATTGGATAGCATGTTTTTGCAAAATTTGGAAATGTGCTCACCTAGAACAATTGTTTTTTCTTCCTTAGTAGTTGCAAAAGATCTAAAAGCCAATATGATCTTGTTTTCAACTACACAAATGTCTTGTTTGAATTGCAAGCGTTCACAAACAGAGCATGAATGTATTAGTGTATCTTGTATATAAAGTCTAAGGTATTGGATAATTGCTTTTTTAGCTTGTTCATATTTTTGTTCTTTTTGATGATCATGTGTTCCTTGTTTACACACTTATTGTTTCAAGGCATGCAAGTTTTTGTCTGAATTGTGAACAATGCAAAGTTGCATGTTGTCTTTGGCCTGTGGAAAATGTTCATTGACATCTTCAGTGTGTGTAACTGTGTTGGATAGTTTTTTTTGTTGATGGCCTTTGGAAAATATTTGCTTCTTTTTTTGTTGCTTGGTTGCATTGATACCATATGGCTTTTTGTGGAAGGATCTTTCCATGGTTTCTTGAATAGCATTTCATTTGCAACATCTTGTTGTGTTACTACACAAATATCCATTACAGAAGTAGAAGGACTATTTATCAAGCAACATAACCTAGACAAAGGTGTTTGTGTGCTAGCTTCTTGTACCAATGGTTGGAAATGTGAGAACAATGCATCTAGTGAATGTTGCAATATTAGATATAAAACTTTTGAACAACTGTTTGTTGGATAAAATTCCGTAGCAGTTTTCTTAATCTTAGTATCCCGTAAGTATATGTTAATGTCCAATAGTTCACACAAACATTGGATAGCAAATTGATCTCCTTATAATTTTCCAATGCAAAATGGCTTTGCCAAATTTATAATATATCATTGCCAGTCGGAAACAAGCCTTTTTTTGTGAATTATGTTTTCATGAAGAAATATATCTAGGCACTTTGTTGATCTACTATCATTTGAAATGAAGCAATTGTAAAAGGTTTGGGCAATTGCTTTTCTGACACTTTTCCCATTAGAAAACATTGCCAATTTGGAAATAGATTCAAACAAAGAGTCATGACAGTCATTATTAACAATGCAAGAAATAAGGAAACCTTGTTGCAACAATATTTGCTCGTAAGATAAGATTTCAGTTTTGCTAGTATGACATTGATGTATAATATCAATGATTTCAAAATATAGACAAAAGCCGTTATGTATGTATTTAGTTAATTTATATGATAGAAGTGGTTAAATGTGAAAAAACAATGGGTTTTGATCATGGAACAACAAATTGTAGCAACATCCAATTTCCTTTGAATTGAAATGAAGTTATTTTCTTTGTCAATGACCAAATCACGACTGGAACATTCAACCATTTAGAAAACCATTTGACACATAAAATATCACCCCAAAGTTCATGTACATCTTGATTGTCTATTTGTGAAGCATATTGTGACATTTGGTTCAAATATGCTGGAACAGTTGCAATGGTGTGCAATTCTGTTAAATATTCAATATCCAAATCTATGTGCATTGACTATAGTACATATGCATCATTACAATCCAAGAAAATACCAAAATGGTTCACAATCCCTTCTCTTATCTCCAACGATGTGTAATGAAAATGTAACAAAACAACTAGGGCATTGAACAAGCAATCACGTTGCTCATAATGTAAATGGCCTAGCTGAAACAAATTGAATGTGGTAAGAGAAATGTCAATGTCTTTGTAGCCTGATCTTTTTATGGAAAAACCATCAGTTGGTATGATATACCTATTTGCATATGTTTTTCCTCCCATGCTATCTAAAAAGTCATTAGCAATATAATGGTTTTTATTGGTTTTTTTTCCCCTTCTTGTCTAAGGATCTATGCCTTGGCTTAATAGTGACCTTTTTTTACCTACGCTAAATATCCACCTCTTTTGAAATGCACCTGCAAAATTTTGCACAAAAACACAATAAGCACTTGAGGTATAAAATCTTTGAACAAAGGGAACGAAAGCAGAGTATATGAAAGAGAAAAGGAAAGAAGAACATATTTTGGTTGCAAAGAGTCTTTCTTTAATATACTATTTGGTGGATTTGTAAAAGCAACTTATCATTGTTGCAAATGAATTCCAATCGCCACATCACTCCTTGAGCCTAGTGATCACGTGAATATTAGCTGGTATAGTTAATGCTATATAACTTCTCTGTGAAGGAAATCGATAGAGGTTTCTAGATGTCTCTAGAGGCGTCGAGAGTGTTCGTCACTTGTATAAATCCTTATCTCTTGTTAATTGAAGACAACAGTTCTGGGCAGTTTGCCCCTCTCGTTCTATGTCCTCTCTGCTGGTTTATTTTGATGTGTGTATTTTTGTTTTGGGTCTTTTTCCCACATTTTGCTATGCCCTCCCACAATTGGTATCAGAGCAGAAGCTTTTTCTACCCATGTTGTTTGTTTCTCTCGTTGGAACAAGAATCCTCCTTAGCTGTTGAGTGAGCTTATCTATGCAAAGAATGGTATTTGCAAAAGTCGCACAGGTTTTCCATTAGATGCTTGCATGTGAATAGGAGTCGAAGCTCATCTTCCTTGCTGCATAGGTCCTGTTCAAGGAAATTTAAGAGAGCCCATCTTTCGACCTAGTCTAGGCTGTGTGTAAGATAAGGAAACCTTGAGTAAAAACGATGTCCCACGCGTGCAGTAGGAGGGCGTGAAACCCAGGAGTCGACACACATGTTTTTGTTCTTATTTTACCATTTGATGTTGCACGTATATCTATATCCAGCTACTATAACAGAGCTATCGCTGACATGAAGTTTAAAGTGCAAAAATCCATGAAATTTTATGTAGTGAGTCGCGCGTATTGAGTCACAAGGGATTGAATGTGGCATGGTTGTCAATCCTTCCATTGTTTCCTGAAGTGAAGCCATGGGTAGAAAATGTTGTAGTTGGTTTAGTTTTGGGAATGATAAAGTTGATTGCAGTCCCTAAGACGTTAGAAAATGAGAACTGGTCAGGAAAAGAGAGAGGGCGGTAGCCGGTAAATTTTTTTATAGAAGAAATTCCCATAACCTGGCCACCTAGTGATGTTGTCTAGCTTTTGTTGTGGACCTGTTGTGTCCCTTGGAAGAAGGCTGTGGAGAAGAGTCATTTTTAGCCGTGGCTCCAGGTGATTTGCTAGAGCACTTCCTCATCCAAGACTGACTGTTGTAAGAAGACAACCTGCTAGTTGTTCAAAACTAAGGGTCGTAGCCCATGGTAGAAGTGGAACACGTAAATGGGTGCCGGGAATGGAATTTGACCTGTAGAGTCTGGTGAGAAAGGTGAGGGTTGTAGCCTATGAAATTGAATTATGTGAAGAAGAAAAACCCTGAGGTTGCATTTTTTTTAAAAGGGGCATTGCAAGAAGTGGTCGCCGAGCAGTGAGAAAGGCTGACAAAGAGAAGAGCCTCTGTGCTTCTCATTACAAACCTGTTTTTCTAGTTGAAGTTGTTTTGACATAGTCAGAGGCTAAGTGCTCCCACAATATAGTGGTTGAGATGGTTGCAAGAAGTCACTGTGACTGAATTGACTCAATTTTGGCCATCTTCTGAAGAAAGCCCAAGTGTTCCTGCACTGGCAAAATTCAGCCATGTAGAAGAAAAATTGTTGTAGCCCGTGTTTAAATAAATTGAGTTCAGAAGAGCAGAATCTCAGTGCATTTTCAGCAGAACCCAAGACGAAGATATGGCAAAGAGCAGAAGACTCAAATTGTCTAAGGAAAAGAAATTCAAGTCTTGCATTGCAGATTTGTATGTTGTAGCAGAGATGAAACTGAAGAAGTTTGTCATAATTTTCTACCAATTCCAGTTTTCTCAGGTAAGAATTATGAGTTTTGGACTATTACAATGAAAACTGTGTTTCGTGCTGAAGGTGTATTGAATTGTGTTGAAAATGATTGTATTGAACCTTATGATGAGGCAAGTGATGCCTCTACATTATATCTCATTCAAAAATCCATGGAAGATAGTGTTTTCCACATTGTTGCTGATGTAATCAGTGTTAAAGACGCTTGGGAAAGATTGAGAAGAGAATTTGGTGTAACGGGGAGCAACACCAATCAGCATCAAGCTGAGCTACATGGTGTTGAAATTCAGAATGTAGATGCAGTTGTCATTGACAATTCTGAGAAAGTTGTTTCTGAACATGAGATTGAGTTCAATGAAACTCATAAAGACGTGAAAGCTTTGGTTAACTTCCATACTAGTATACAGTGTGATGAAGCACATACAATAGAAGAAACGTTTGCAGAAATTTTGGGAATTGAAGAAGAAACTGAATTTCAAAAAGTACCAATTTATGATGATGGAATTTTGAGTGAAGCTGAGCTGACTGAAAATGAGAAAGAAATGAAATTGATTCTTAGTATGATGAATGATGAAGAAATTTCATTTTCAGCTGAATGTAATGGAGAGGACAATGTCATAAATGATGTTGAAACAGTGAAAAATTTGATAGCAGTTGAAGCTATAAAGAGCATTATAGATTACTCAGAAGTAAAAGTTTCAGAATCAGCAGAAGTTGATGAAGAGCTTTGTGCAAGTGATGAGGTCCTTGAAGAAATGATTGATGAAATGTTGAAAATTTATACAAAGATGAAATCAACAGAAAAATTGTTCAATGGACAAGCAAAGAATGTACATGAAGAAGAACTCAGGTTAATAGCAACAAGTATAGTAGAAGAAATTCAGGCATAAATGAATGCACATGAAGATGTGTATGGCAGCAGTGAAGCTGTTGATCTTGAAAAAGATGTAATGAACACTATTGAGCAAATGGAATTTGGAGAACAATTTGTAAACGAAATTTTTGAGAAATGGAATTCTGAATAGATCAGGCACTACTATCAGTTGATTTCATGGAAACAACCTGTTCAATGTAGGATGGATATGTTACAGCTGAAAAGTTCCGAGTATAGACAACATAAATCCATTGAAGACTTTGATGATGTTGATGGAAGAATTAGGCCAAAGGATGTTAACGATAGCAAATTTGAAGAATCAAAGAAAAATGTGATGTTGAAGAAGAAAGTAAAAATGAAAGAGCCAAAGCACAGTTGGTTTAAAGTTTGGCGTCGTCTAAGATGGAAAAGCTGCAAACAAATTTGAGTTTCCAGAATTATGTGTTTTTTGAATGTCTTATAAGTTTTTTTTAGAATCATTTTGTAAGCCTAGCCGAGACTGAGACTAAGACCAGCAGGCATGTTTATCAAATATGTATTTTTGAAATCTATATTTTGAAAGTCTGTCATCATGTATGTAAAATATGCATATGAATTTTGTATGTGGCTGTACAAATTAAGGGGGACTGTTGGAAATTAATTCCAATCGCCACATCACTCCTCGAGCCTAGTGATCACATGAATATTAGCTGGTATAGTTAATGCTATATAAGTTCTCCGGGAAGGCAATCGATAGAGGTTTCTAGATGTCTCAAGAGGCTTCGAGAGTGTTCACCACTTGTATAAATCCTTATTTTTTGTTAATGGAAGACAACAGTTTTGGGCAGTTTACCTCTCTAGCTCTGTGTCCTCTCTGCTGGGTTATTTTGATGTGTATTTTTGTTTCGGGTATTTTTCCCACATTCCGTTGTGCCCTCCCACAATCATGTCCATGAATATAATACGAAGGTTTCCTATTCGATTGCTAGTGTTTCAATGTTATCTTTTTGTGTGTTTTTTTCCTTAACCATGCCCTCGATGAAAGAGGCATGGACCTAGGGAAGGAAGCAAGCATATGCATAAACTCAATCTCACTTATATTTCAGCCTTGACGATCTCTATGTTGAGTTGGGTAACAATAAACCCACTCACATTTCTATTTACCATTTTCTTTATGGCCTCATATTCTATTTAAGGAGTGGTATTGAAAATGGTTTAATTTTCAAATGTGTAGACAATCATGTCAACCTTGATATGTAGACACAGTAGCCTGGTTGCGGAGCACACCATACTTTTCTACCTCATAACTTTTTTTGGGAGGATATCTCAGATGAGTTGTATATAGGTACACAACTAAAAGAACGTTTGCAAGATCAGTTCATGTCAACTTTCATTAGCGTACAAAATTTATTCGTTTATACAAGTGATTGAACCTATTGGCACTTTATCTTCGATGTTCGCTTGTTCTATGGCAGCGTGTTTCTTTTCCTAACCCATTTTTTCGACAGCTCCAACATATATTTTTATTGTGGTAGGTTTTTTGCGATGGCTATTTGGTTTCATTCAATCTCCTGATTCTTTTGTAATAGAAACAAACGTATCAAGATGCATTTACAACACAATGTGGTACAGATGTTGTTACATTGGTGTATCATAGAGATGTTGTGTTGGTTTTTGGACAACACTTACGTCATTATATGTTGGCTTGAAAAAGGGAAAAAAAGAGAGAAACACACCTAATATAAGCATTGATATATAGATAAATAAGATGAAATAAGATAAGGTTAATGTATTAATGTCTAGCCAATTATCACTTAAACAGGTCAATGCAAACTGCCAAGCATAACAATGTTTATACACAGCAAGAGCAGAGAAGCATTATAAACAAAGAAAAAAAAACAAGGACAAACCTAGCAAAAATCTAAAGGAAGCCCTGAAAGGCCAATGTTGAATGCAGACCTAAAAGCAGAACTACTATATATACCAATAGCACAGTTACACAAATAGAATTGTCGTACATTCGATGCATTCAAAAAATAAAAACAATATTTTCTACTTATCCTTAATTGCATAAGCTGTAAGTTCTACGTTATATGAACTTGAGTGACAATACAACCGACCTACTAAACCCATCCTAAAACATAAACAGATTTATACTTTATAAGATTTGATCCATCTATGAATTATAGAGGTTTGAATGTTGTTATCTAAAATTTGCAATATCTATGGATTCTATATCAAGTACAATGTCCCAGTCACTACCTGTTAGAAGGATTGCAAAATCCCAAGTGACATATAGGGAAACTACGGCTATGAATTCCAATGGGGAGACATCTAGTAGAAAGCAACAATAATTGCTGGCTTGCCGAAAATCACGAGCTTGACAATTAGATTAACTTTTGTTAATGTAAACGCATAAGTATCAATAACAGATACAATAGAATCTAACAATCAATCTGCAATGAATATATGACTACATAGTACCAAACGTATCAGAACTATTAATCTAGTTTCCTATTCACCAAGCTACATAGGTCTTCTTTGAATGCTACTATCTAAAACTCTGTAATATTTATGCATCGTGTACCAAGAACAATTTCATGGCCACTACCTCTTAGAAGGATTGTCAGATGCAACCTGCAATGAATATATGACAACATAGAAGCAAACATATCAGAACTCTTAATATAGTTTCTTAATTTTGAAGCTACGAAGCTTTTCTTCAAATGCTACTATATAAAACTCTATAACATCTATACATCATGTGTCAACAACAATACCATCGCCACTATCTCTTAGAAGAGCTGCCAAATGTGAAAGGACATATAGAAAAACTAGGGCTGTGAATTCAAATTGAAAGAGATTTAGAACAAAGAATCAATAGTTGGTTTTCCAAACAGCTTGAGTTTGACAACACAATCAATGATAACATCCAACAATGTAATGGAAACAATTCAATGCCCCAAGTCAGAGATAATGCAAATGTTTTTCTAGGAAGTACAACAAGTATTGAAGCTGCTATGAATATTAAATGATATGTTAAATTAAACAGTAAATTATTGATTATTTAATTGAAGGGACGTAACCCTTCCTCAAGCACGCTCAAGCCTTATAAAAGGCGAGCTCTCTTGTAATACATTCATCGTCCAATTATCATTATTCATTTATTATCACATTATTCTCGAAGATGGATTCTCTTCATTGTTAGCCGGATTCGGTTTATAGCATTGGTATCAGAGCCGCGTTCGGCTCAGTCTCGGCAATCCACGCTCCAGCTCTATGCACCATCCTGATCACTCCATCTTCTGTTGCTGCTTCTATTCCCCTCGCACTCCCTGCTCGCTGCTACTCCAGCGTGCACGCTGCTGCGTTCTTCTCCCTCCACTGCTTACAGTCTCCTCTCCGCTCCTCCCACCTCTCTATCCCTTGCTCCTCACGTCCAACCCTCCCTCCATCATAACTCCAACCACCACTGCTGCGCTCTCCTTCCACCGTCATCTCCACGTCGTCCCATCTCCACCCGGTCACCCATCTCCGCCCTGCACACCGTTCCACCTCCCATCGCATTCCCCACGCCTGTCCTCGGCCCACATCCCTCCTCCCTGCGCTACATCCCTCCTCACCAGCATCCTCCACTCACCGCCTCCTCCCCTCCACGCGTGCCCTACCTTTCACACTTCCCCCAACGCCTCCCCCAGCCGCCACCATTCTGCCGTCACTCTTCCGCTCCATCTCCCACGCAGACGCCATCTCAACGACCTGCACCCATCAACAATAAAAAGTTAATACATAAAAATAATAATAATAAATTTTTTTTATTATTATATTTTTTTTACATAATAAATTATTATTATAATTTAAATAATAATTATTGTATTATTATTTTTAATATATAATAAATTATTATTAGAATTCAATAATACTTATTGTATTATTATTTTATCCCTCACCCTATCACCTAAAAAAATACTCTTGATCCTTAAACCAAAAATTGATCCCCAATATTCACCCCCCAACACTAGATCGAGAACCATGACAGAAATGAAGGATCGACTGGAGAAACTAGAAAAAGACCAAATTAGAGATTTGAAAATCTTGGAAAATCTAAACTCTAGAATGGACAAACTTGACAAAGAGTTTCAAGAAGAAAAAGAAGAGTTTTCGCGCAAGGTGCAATACGAAGTGGCCGGAGTAGTCTCATGGGAAATGAGGAAGGTACGAGAGGAAATGAAAGCATACTTCGATGCAGGATTAGAAAATATCAAGCAGTTTTTCAAGGACAGGGATGACGCTAAAAATGGCGAGTCGCCGAAGGGAGACCATTCATGTCGCAAAACAACCGATACTAATGATCATCAATCAAATTACCCCAAAGAGGAGATCCCAGAAGACCATAGAGACTACAATCATCATAAACCATATTGGGCCACAATGCAATCGATGGGAGGATACTCAATGAAACCTAAATTGGAGTTACCCAAGTTCGATGGAGAATCAAAACAGAGCGTGGCGTGGATCAACAAGGTGGAAGAATTCTTCTACATTCACAAAATCTTGTCAGATGATGAACAAATTAAATACGCCTCCATGCAGCTCGAAGGACGGGCATACAATTGGTACATGTGGTGGAAGAAGACGACAACAATATGTGCCTACAATTGGGACAAATTCAAAAATGATTTCTTTAAAAGATTCGAAGATGTGACAGAGAAAGAGTTTTTCTCCAAACTAACTAGGCTACAGCAAGAAGGCAACGTGGAAGAATACACTTATGCATGGGAAGCGCTAGCAACGCGTGTACCAGAATTAACAGAGGGTCAACGACTCCAAACATATATCTCTGGTCTTAAACAATACATAAGAGATGAATTAGAATTGCATAACGTGTCCAATTTGGATAAGGCTAGGTGCAAAGCAAAACTGATTGAAGAAAAATTCAAACAATCAAGACAAGAGAACCCTAACAAGGGATATTTGCGACAGCAAGAGACCTAGTGCAGGTATTGCGAAGATACATGGTCACCCGGTCATCAATGTAACAAATATCAGTCATATGGCTATGAAGTTGGGAAAAGCTCAAAAACATCGAGTAGTCACACTAACAGTGACAGGAAAAACAAGAAGAATACTTGTCGTCGTTGTGGCGAAGATTGGTTCCCAGGACATAAATGCAAGACCAATCACACAGTACATTGCAAAATCATTAATGGGAAGCAAGTACAGGTATCAAGAGAGGCAGATACAGTTGATTCGGATACAGACACAAGCTCATCTGAAGCATCAGTTGCGACGGTTACGTGTAATCAACAAGTCGGTAAGAAAGAAAAGGTAGAGACACCAGAGAAAGATTACACCCAACAGAAGGAAAGCCAAGCACTCGCAGGAAAATATCTGCCACCTCAGTTGAGAAACCATGACATCCTTAAAACGGAACAATTCATATTCCAAGTAACAGAATCTAGGAATTCAGGACCAAAAAGACTACAACTTAATGGGAAAATTAAAGATAAGGATGTCACAATTTTGGTCGATTCGGGAAGTACCCATAATTTGATCAACATCAATAAGGCAAAGGAACTAAATATTTTTGTGTTCCCCGCAAAAGGGCTTAAAGCCTCAACCATCGCTAATCAAGACATAGAAGAAGTAGGAAAATGTCATAAGGTGCCGTTGTACATACAAAACTTACACCTACACCTCAATTGTGTTGCCTTACCTCTCAAGGAAGTAGACATGGTATTAGGCGTCGACTGGTTAGCATCGCTGGGGACTTACTCTACCAACCTGCAAGAACAATACATGGAATTTGAATGGAAAGGAAATAAGTACCGACTGAATGGACCGAGACCGAGAGTTTCTCCACCTAAGAACAAAGAATTACGACACAACAAGAATCCAGACCATGTCAATATAAAAGACAATGACTGCAAATACAGCTTTGAGGACAAAGCTCCCTCTAAAGGGGGTGGCAATGCTATGAATATTAAATGATATGTTAAATTAAACAGTAAATTATTGATTATTTAATTGAAGGGACGTAACCCTTCCTCAAGCACGCTCAAGCCTTATAAAAGGCGAGCTCTCTTGTAATACATTCATCGTCCAATTATCATTATTCATTTATTATCACATTATTCTCGAAGATGGATTCTCTTCATTGTTAGCCGGATTCGGTTTATAGCAGAAGCCTATTAAGGCTTCCATGCTTTATAAAGAAATTGAAAGCTCTATGCAACAACATATAGCTTAACTACATTTGTCACTACATAGAAGTATTAAAATCCCTTCCAATGTGTAGAGCTATTTTTTTTTGGATTAGGAAATGAAAACTAGAATACCATCCCAAAAAAATAGACAAAATCCTGAAATGAGATTTCTCTTTAGCTATTAAAGTTAAATCTAAGTATGTTGCTATATCTCTCTCAACATGTAGAATTGTTTTTGGATCAGAAATTTAAAAGTAAAGGACCAGCACTAGAGCTAGACCTAGATTGTTGTAGTGTTGATCCAATTACAAAGTCATCACTAAATCAACTACAAATCTTTAGCTCCATTCTACATATACAATAATATGAACCTGAAATATAGATGCTGAAACAATTCTTTGATTAGACATCTTGGTTATGCATACCTGCTTCTTTGAAATATTGACCATTTGGCCATGCACAGGCTTGTTGCATCATGGTTGAGTAATGATGGCTTCTATGCAAATACACTAGATTCTATAAATCAACAATTAATCTTTACGTAAAGATTCTACAAAATAGCTTTTAATCTTTGCACAAAGAATAAAATCGTGATTAAATCTACTGACTGCAAAGCCACAAGCAACAGACTATTTGGAAAACCAAAATACATAGCCAAATAATATCGATGATGCCAAACAATTCAAGCATTAAGAACAAGATCCATTAACAAAACAACAGTCAATAGTCTATTCCTCTACAGTAAACAAATAATATCATCTATCAAGGCGGTCATCACAATGTCATCATCTATATTTATGTGAGAAAACAAACAACTTATACCGTCTGACAACATCGTTCTTTAAATGACAAACATCATTAAATTCAATACAAGCAACAAAGATTTCAAAAGCAACAAATATGTTCAAAATAAACTTCCTAGCATAAAAAACACTAATTATCTCATAATTGAACTAGCTATAGGGGCTTTTTTGCAATTTATTTCTACGTTATAGAAAATGCATATGTCAATACGACAATCTATTCTCTTCATTTGTAAGATTCAATATGCAATATCTAGAATTCAACTACAATAACTCATTGATATTCATATCGCTATACATGTTAGAGGTATAAAGAACCAATTTGGTGTATCTAACATTAATGCAATAGCAGCATTTTTGAAAAAGAAACTAAGGGATGAGAACACTGAAATGGATCTCGATGCTCTTTGCAGTGGCTGGAACCTCATATGCAAAGAGGACGTTTAACCATGAAATAAAAAATTTGATACTTTCAACTAACAACTCTTTCAACAAGCAAAAAAAAAAACTTTCTTTTAAAAACGTTGACTTGATTCAAATAAGGAAGATGCTTAAAGTCGTTTCTCAACATTTGATTCTACTTCTCATATTGATAGAGTTGATAGCCAAAAGGTACAATCAAAAGAAACTGCAACAACCAACAAAGCCCTAGAAGCTCGATTCTAATTTCCACATTAATAGAATCAATAGCCAAATGTGAGGAGCAAAACCATGATCCTTTTAATTGTCTTGGAGGAATAGTGCATAAAAGAACAAAAACGTTCACAGCCACAACAACATAATTTCAACGAGGAATGGCGACATACAGTCACATTGAAGATGCAAACAAAAACATAGGGAACTGACAGCATCTCAGGATTAATTATATCCGCTGAAGGTGTAAATTTTTTTTCTATGCTCGTCAAGAACAATGCGCCTGCACAAGCGAGCCAACATCCATACTGCAGGCCAACAAATGAAAGCAATGAAATGCTATTGGAATGACACAATGAAAAAACTATTGTGAAGGGTTTCATACCCATTTGCAAAGGACAACAGTATGCGCAAGAATTTTTTAATGGGCAATCGCGACATACATCCACATTGAGGATGCAAAAAAAAAAAAAATAGAGAACTGACAACATTTCGAGCTCAGTTACAATTTTTTTCCTATGCTCATCAAGCACAATGCCCCTCTACAAGCGAGCCAATATCCATACTGCAGACCAACAAATGAAAGCATCCAAATGCTATTGGAATGAGACAATGAAAAAATAATTGTGAAGGGTTTCATACCCATTTGAAAAGGACAACAGTATGCGCAATCATAGTTTCAATTGGCAGTGGCGACATACAGCCACATTAAGGAGGAAAACAAAAAAATAGAGAATTGATACCCAAGAAGCAATTTTTTTTCCTATGCTCGACAAGCACATTACTCATCTGACAAATGAACCTATAACTAGACTGAAGGTAAAGAACAGGACCCATTGAAAATACACAATTATCCATAATCTGAACAACAAAATTTAAACAAACAATGGAAACATACAATCACATTCATGGAAAAATCCAAAACAAGAACCTACTGCCAGCAAAATCTTTGCAGATTTATTTTGCATGCTCGAAATGTTAGAGATAATGCCTAATTAATGCAATATACTAAAGTTTAGGGATTGGTTTGGGTTGTTGGAGGATGTTGAGAGATTCTCTCAACCTCTCTCTCCCATAATAGAATAAGTTGGATCTCACAACACTTATTTAAGTGTGATGTATCTCTGTTTAATGTGTGTAATACAAGTATTGTTTTGTGTGTGAATTATTTGTGTAATGGCTGCTCTTCTAATTTCTGAGTTGGTATCAGAGCTTGGCTGGGCTTAATCCCTCACGGGAGTGCCCAGGAAGATGTGAAAGTTATGGATTTTGCTGTAAGAGTAGATTAGAATGTGCTATCAGTGTGTCTGTGTGAAAGATTTCATCGTTGCACTTCATTTGAGGGCTGTGTGTTCAGTTTAGTGGACGCTCTCACCTGGAAGAGGGAATCAAAACTGCCATTGGTCGCTGTCATTGATTGCCACCAGAAAGACACCGATTAGCCACTGATTCGCGCCGACTAGAGGAGCCCGTGTGCCTGTATGTGCAAGCCACTGTTAAGAGGAAATAAAACTGCTGAGGAAGCCTATTCGCAGTGTGAACCCTGTAGTCTGTCCGAGTGCGTGATTCAGAATTGCTGAGGAGTTTTGCAGCTGAGTGGATACTTGATGGAAGATTTGGGGAGGATAAGCTATTGATATTTATATCCATACCAACCTTGTTCATCTTCGTATTCTCAGGCAACAACGTATCTTCTGATTCTGATTGGTTGGAAGCCACCGTAGTTTGTCTACCCTGTCTTTCTACTTATATATATGTGTGTGTGTGTGTTGTGAAAGCATATGTTCGTGGAATTTGTAGTTTTTGGGTGTTTAGTTTGAATACATTTTGTATTATTTTATTTGTAAAAATGATGATGATAAGAACCAACCCAAGAACAGTGTAACATAATTTAAACTAGTGTGTGTGGAAGTCCCGACCTTGCCACTAGTTGATCACTAGTTTGGTTATGTCAATTGAGTTATATGCTGATATTACCCATTGTGCTTCGGGAGTGTCGATACAGGTTATGTAAATTCACCTTGTATAATTGAATGTTGAGGACATTTTGTTTCCAAACTGATCTTCTAGATACTGACGGATAGCCGAAAGCAGAAATCTGATAGATGGAGGAATGTTCATAGAATGCATCAATAATTGACATCTTTTCTCATGGAAGTCTGAGTGAGCCAAGATTGTTAAAATTGTCAATCGTACAAGAGAATGAATGATGATCTAAAACATTTATACTTCAAATGAGTGGAAAGGAAAGCTCGAAGCAGAGGAAGAGAAAGAGCGCAATCTAGAAGCATCAGAGTGGGTGTATGCGTTGATGAGGATCATGCCAGACTAAGTGTTGTAACCTTTTCTGTTGTGTAATTTGTGAAGTTTTGTAATGTAGGCATTAACGGGGGGTGTTAGAGATAATGCCTAATTAATGAAATATACTAAAGTTTAGGGATTGGTTTGGGTTGTTGGAGGATGTTGAGAGATTCTCTCAACCTCTCTCTCCCAGAATAGAATGAGTTGGATCTCACAACACTTATTTAAGTGTGATGTATCTCCGTTTAATGTGTGTAATACAAGAATTGTTTTGTGTGTGAATTATTTGTGTAATGGTTGCTCTTCTAATTTCTGAGTCGAAAAGCACATTTCCCATCTAACAAATGAACCTATAATCAGACTGAAGGTAAAGAACATGATCCTAGAGGAAACCTCATCGAAAAGACACAATTATGCATAAGGTGAACACCATACTTTCAACAAACAATAGCAACATAGTACACACATTGATCACATGCATGGAAAATGCCAAAAAATGAACCTACTACTAGCAAAATATTTTCCCTCAACATCCAATTTTTGTTTTGGTGGTCAACAAGCACAATGCCGCTATACAAATGAGCTTATATCCACACTGCAGACCAACAAATGAAAGCACAAAAATGCAATTGAAATGAAACAACAACAAAAACTATTAGCAAGGGTTTTACAACCATTTGCAAAGAAGAACAGTTTGTGACATAACAAAATTGAAATCAGATTACAATTTCAAGCCGAAATTAGAAAGAAATTACAATTTCAATCCAAAACACTAACCATCTTGCAGTGGCAGGGTGAGGGATTCCGCATACCTACACCACAAATGGAGCAAACCGGGCCACTAGCAACAACACATCATGAAATGCCCAAGACTAGGTCTATGCAAAAACACCACATCTTGAGAATCTTTTCTTACTCGCACCGTAGAATAACTGCACCTGCTGAGTAACACCATTGCATCAACATTCATGACCAGAAACTCTGGCCACCAGGAACAAGGCCAAAGCAAATGAACCACAACAATTCCACGACACGCCAAAGACCAAACAGCAAAGACTGAAAATTTAAACCACCACAAGCTAATTGAACTAGACCACACATTGCAACCACCAAAATCCAAGCCAAATATCCCTAACATGTTATAGACCCCTCGCCATCCCCCCTAGCCTATAACGTCCCCATCCCTCAGTCCGGCCAACAGGAGGGGACATTAACTAAATCTGGGGCCTCTAAATTTCTCCCATAAACATGATCATGAATTCATGATAGTAAAGCATGTGTGCAGATGCAGAATAAAAATACACAATGGAAATAACTCAATCTACACACACATAAAATGCAACTTACAGGCATAATTGTCACATGAATACAATTAAAAATCATTGCACATCAAATTCATAAGAATAATTATCTTTAAACAAAGAAGATCCAAGCAACTGGCTGTGTAAGAGCGATTTTCCACCCAACCATAGGCTCTCTCTCCAACATATACTCTTTCCACTGAGAAGTCACCCCCAAGTTGGGCTATGAGACCACTAGGGAAAATGAAACACCTACAGGATTCTATCTCTTAGCCCACAACCCATTCTGCTTCCTATGCTTAGCCATAAAGTTCAACTAGAGCTCTACAGGGGTCTCACTAAGCCATCATAGTTATGGAACTCCTTCCAACTACCCCGCACAACACAAGGAAGGAATTTCCCTTCATTGCTCCACAGTTCCCTCAGGAAATCCAACCCTTATAGTGCTTACCAGTGTCTCCAGCAAGAGTCCAACCTATTGTATTCTAATGGTGAACCAACTGCAACATTAATCTATGGCTTTTCAAGCATCCAAAAGTAGTATATCTCAATGGGTAAAGGTTCCTAGCTTGCCCAACCTCCATGCTCACTTACAACCATCTATTTTCCCTTCCAAAAAATGCAGCTATGTCTTCCAATTCGAATTTTTGGATTAAACACAGTTTGGTAATGGTCATGAACAACAATTGAAAACTCTACATAGTGTAGGGAAACATGCATGAGAGAATGATAAAAAAAAGTGTTGACTCCAAGGATATGAGGTAAGGGTGAAAAGACCACTAACATAGCTTCTTACCATAGAAGAAATAGAACTGCAGATAGCTGACATAACTGTCACAACCCCCATGCTTCAATAACTACATGAACTGACTTTTCCCACCAACCTCACATATGCATTCAATGATTGGAATTAATTGTCAAGAGAAGGTAATTGGCTCATTCAAGACACATGGGAGATTTTGGATGAGTTCTAAGGTTGACACATGGAAACATAAGATTTGGTTTTCCCATAGCCCCCCTTCCTCTTCCCCACTGGTGGAATCATAGCCCCTCTAGTGCTCTTTACACATCCATCATGGACCATTTTATTAATTTCCAACATAATACTTACATACATTTCAAATTGGCATAGTAAGCCAACCATATGGTCCAAATAAAAATATATACATCATACATGCCTAGCCATTCACTAGTTGGGCCTTAGCCTTGAGCTCCACACTAGGAATCCAGGTGGGCACACAAAGATGCTCCCCAAAACTATTGCAATGGGGTCGCACTAGTGGAGATAAAATAGAGGCGTGCACGTACCTAAGGAAGCACACATGCGCTGTTAGGTTCGGTACCAAGCCAGGGTGCGTGCATGCTTCTATGCGTGTGCATTTTTAGCGCGTACACTCTCAAAAGTGCACACGCGCTCAAAATCATGCACCCACTCAAAATCACACACGCGCTCCTGTTAAGCTAATTGAAAAAACAGGGCGAAGTTGTTCTATTTTCACGCAACCGATCGAGCCTCACTCACCC
>BSBM01000994.1:16447500-16550000 GCA_027924585.1 Larix kaempferi | reverse complement strand
TGTAAATCAAATGTCAAAACTTAAAATTTTAAAATTTTAATGAATTTTACATCCACCCTGTTAGACACAATGGCTCACTGATCACATCAATCATCATTGTCACCCAACATATCTGTCTATAACATCATTCTGATTATCATTAATTTTCATAACCCAAGCAAGCATTATGTCCCTATTTCATGCTTCCCTATATCAACATTTTGTTCATCGTATGTAGCCCCAATAATCATGAATTCATTTTGTCCATACATATCATCAGCATCTTAGTTTGTACACCAGCAACACATCAGCATATTGTACATCTTCATTATGTCATCATTATTCATGTCATATCAATCTGCTGCCATATCTCCATTCATACGCTTTACACTATCCATATGCACATCACAACATTATGCCCATATCATTCGTCATCTCTTCATCATTCTACCAGCATGTCTTCATTTTGTCCATCAATAGGCTGCCTCAGTTTAACTAATAAAAATACATATCTTTGCTACATCATCATGGTCTTTATGCCCGCATGGTCTCCACCCTTATGCCCTCAATGACCCATAATGTATGCCTGCAATGGTCATATGAAATGATATTTATGTTTGTAATGTATGCCTGAGATGATATTTATGTTTGTAATGTATTCGTTCTTGCACAAAGTTTGTACATTTTTCATTTTTGAGAGATGTCATTATAGCAAATGTATACGTTTTTAATGATTTTTATTTTTATTTTTTGTTTGCAGTGACGACCATGGATGCGCACACTGACATCCAAAGAGAGATTCAAAGGCTCAGAGAAATTCGAGCCTCAATTACTATTGTTGATGAGAGGCATGTTATGCTTGCATCCAATTTGGATGCAATGATAGAGACCTTTAGTAGGCCTAATGGTGCTTTGCAAGATATTGCCACTTTCAGAGAAAGAAAGAGTTAACAATATGCGGATGGACTTAGCTATAGAGAAGTCAAGAAGTTGAAAATATCAAAAGAACAAATATTATCCCTATTTAGAGATCCACGGAATGGTGAAGTCCCTAATGCAAACAAAAGGAACATTTCTACCGAGTGGTGTACATATCAACCATTCATAGATAACTGGATGGACCGATGGTACATGGTGTTTGATGCACCACCACACAACAACAAGGAAATGCCTTTGTATTTTTTGAGAAAGATGTACGCAGAGTTTGTGCTGGGGAAGCATGTTAACTATTTTGATATCTTGGAGTACCAGGGTGTTGGGATGGGGATGGCTCAACAACGTCGCAATGTGAGGCACATAGATCCCAATCGCCCAGTAGCTCCACCTCGTCCGAAGCTACCCAAGCCAGATGTGCCGCCTGCACATCAGTTAGTGCTAGAGGCACAAGAGTCATTCCTACTGTCGGCATAGGCGGTTGTTCACCATAGCATGTATCTTCATGGTACGGAACAGGTAGGGCCATCAGAGCCACCATCCATGGGTGGAGTAGAGCCGCCACCTGTCGGTGGGGTAGATCCACCACCTCCCAGTGGGGTAGAGCCACCACCTTCCAGTGGTCGGGGAGAATCTAGTAGTGGCACTGCACCTACACAGCATGAGCACAACCATCAGCCCCACCCATGCACAATATGCGGCCATCCTTTCTTTGGTCCTGTCCAAACAGATGATACCTTTACTAGGTATTTCATAGGTAAGTAAGTGGTTAACATTTAGTGTCATTTTTAAATTATTTTTCCTTACTATACACATATATATAGATTGCTAATATTTTTAATGGTTTTAAAATTTGTAGTTACTGCAAGAAGGGCATGGGGTTGAAGACCTTTGCACTGATGATGCTGAGCATAGTCCAGAGGCCCATGCACCAACACCGCATGATTATGATGATGATGTTGCCATACGTTCAGTGACAAAACTCACAATGAGGTAACTATTTCAACATGACATTATTTTAGTACATGAGTAGATCCAGTTAACAATTTAGTGTCATTTGTAAATTATTTTTCCTTACTATACACATATATAGATTGCTAATATTTTTAATGATTTTAAAACTTGTAGTTGCCACAAGAAGGGCATGAGGGCCAAGAGGCTCATGCAGTAGAACCTTCTGAGTTACAAGATGTTGTCATACCTTCAGCAACAACATCTAATGCTGAGGTAACTATTTCAACACGACATTATTTCAAAACATGTTATTTTTTATCACATGTTACTTAATCAATGCTACACGATCTAATATTTACAATTTTCTAAATTGCAAGTTGTAGATTCCCATCAGATGGAAGTGATTTCATCTAGTGAGCTCCCCCCCGGTGGGAATACAATTGATAGCGTGTCCACAGAGACACAATGGGCGGCAGACCGTTTCTTAGAATTAATTGATGTATACAGTACATCAGTATGTATTTCATCATTTTTCAGTTTGTTAATACATGCTATTCCATTGACCAATGCATTTCTAACTACGTCATTATTGGTGATTATAGCCACCAGCAGATATATGTTCGAGACTGTCAGCAGTTCGATCTCCCTGTAGTCCCAACGTGCAAAAGGGACAAGTGTACAAGAGAGGCTCCACTCCTGGAAAGAATGTGGATGTCCTCTATAGCAGACACATGAGAGATCCATCTACCCCTGACCTAACAAAGGTCATTGATGCTGCCGTCAGTGCCGCATCTACAATAGCCATGAGTCATATGGAGGTAACTATTTGGACAATCACAATGCATAGTATTTAACCATGTTACTATAGTGTTAATTCATGCATGTCTAATTATTTCTCCATTTGGTGATTGTAGCCATTAGCGGCAGTAGTTCCCGACCCCTCTGCTCAATCCATGGTTCTGACTGGGTCTCCTCTTATGGTGAGATGTTCATTAATGACCAAGTTTTTTTATTCAATTTACCCGAACATGTTGATCAATGTTGAATTGTTGAATTAATTGATATATGATCTTTTATTTGCAGAGCACAACTATGTATATGCATTCCATGAACACACTGCTCACATCTATACCCCATGAGGACTTGGTGAGTGTTTGTTATAAATAATTTGGCCATAAGTTAATTTTTTAAGTTTGTTGATGGTAGGGTATTAGTGCATTTATTTGATAAAAATAATGATTTTTTTTGCAGACTTCTGAAATGCCGAGCGATCCCAGGGAGATGGTTGATAGAGGAAAGTCAGGGAAAAACAAGAGAAAGATTGATTTTTGATGTTGCATAGTCTTGGATAGATGTATTTTGACATACATGTACACATTGTTGTACTTAGGGATACATGTACATTTACAGGCCATTTGAGGGCCGGCTACTTTCCCATATTTTGTATTACAAACATTCGACTATCAATATATTCCATATTTTCTCTTGAGTTTCGACTTGTGCTTATGATGATTCATCTCTTCCACAAATTGATAAATTATGCTATTGAAATTTATAAAATTACATTTCAAGCAATATTTATTCTCTTACATTTATTGCATTGATCACGTAACATCTCACCATTGTGTTATGAAAACATTATCTTAATGGAAAAAACTAATAATATCTTTCAACAGTTCAATGAACTTAGCACATGCATGTTAATTTGATATCTAATTTAAAATTGTGTTTTTTGTCAACTCCAAGGGTTCATACCCATTGATCATGATTATGGTTGCAAGGAAAATATGTTGCAAGGAAAAAACCTTTGTCATAATAGTAACATGCTACGCATACCAACAATGTAATCCTATGACATTTTCAGATAGTAAGAGGAAGTCCAATAGATGCTACACATTTCATCAATGCTATTGTATTTCATCAAACTATGCGTACATGAGCATCTATGCATTTTGATTGAATGGCAAGCAATGCATAACTAAAGTGTAATAAAATTCATTGGGCTTTCATGTACATATGGTCAAATATATGTAACAAATATACCCTAGTTTGTTAAAATATGCTAACCAATAGCTGGTCATGAATTCACTCTCATAATATCATTGAAGATATAAACCCTATCCTTACTAAACCCTAGTATGTAAGACACTAGTTTGTGCTTTACCTCTTTCATATGTCCATTTTCCACCTGTCATAATGCAAAAGTAATCATCCAGAATCCATGGAAAATGAAATACCTAACTAGTTTAATGATATTCCTTGATAATGTTGTATTGATGAACGAAAATAAGATGTTCATGGTCCGATGTTTGTTTTGATAAATTGCACAAGTTTCGTAATCATCATCCTCATCCTCATTCTCATCCTCACCATACTCACCCTCATCATCATCTTCATCATTGCCATCATCATCATCTTCATCATGATCATCATCTTCATCACAATCACCACCACCATCATCATCGTCATCATCATCTTCAACACCACCACCACCATCATCGTCTTCATCATCATCATCATCCTTGTCATCCTCACCCTCATCCTCATCCTCATCCTCATCATCCTCATCATCCTCACCCTCATACTCATCCTCATCCTCATCATCCTCACCCTCATCCTCATCCTCATGCTCATCATCATCCTCATAATCATCCTCATCATCCTCATCATACTCACCCTCACCCTCACCCTCATCCTCATCCTCATCCTCATCATCATCCTCATCATCCTCACCCTCATCCTCATCCTCATCCTCATAATCATCCTCATCATCCTCACCCTCATCCTCATCCTCATTCTCATCATCCTCACCCTCATTCTCGTCCTCATCCTTATCCTCATCATCATCCTCATCATCCTCACCCTCATCCTCATCCTCATCCTCATCCTCATCCTCATCATCCTCACCCTCATCCTCATCCTCATGCTCATCCTCATCCTCCTCATCATCCTCATCATCCTCACCATCATCCTCATCCTCATCCTCATCCTCATCCTTCTCCTCCTCACCCTCATCCTCATCCTCACCCTCACCCTCATCCTCATCCTCATCCTCATCATCATCATGGTAAACCATTATATTCATTATCATTGTCAACATATTCATCATCACGATCATCATTCTCATTACCCTCACCATCATCACCACCACCATCATGATCATCATCCTCATAATCCTGATCCTCCTCATCATCATGGTGAACCATTATCTTCATCATCATCATCATCGTCAACATATTCATCATGACGATCATCGTTCTCATCACCCTCATCATCAACATATTCATCATCATCACCACCACGATCATGATCATCATCCTCATCATCCTCACCCTCATCCACATCCTCTCCATCATCATGATCATCATTCGTCAACAAGTGCCCGATGGACGATTTTGCAAAGTTGACCCCCGTGTGTAAAAATTGCACACTCCCTCACTGAGCAAAACCCTAGTTTCCAAGATGGACCTACAAGATGACACCGTGGCCATGGGACCATAGGGGGGGGGCACCCCTAGCACTGTCCCGACGTCCTGAATCCAATGGCGCTGACGGTTCATCGATATGACCCATGATCTTCATTCTATGGCTCGTTCCGTCTCGCATCCAAAAGGCCTTCAGGGACACCTGCTGGATACCTGCCGGGGCCATAGAACTCCAACCATGCAACAAAACCAGGTTCGGGGGAGACATGCAGGTGTGTCTAGGATGGTTCCAGCTAGGAACGCTAGCCACAAGTGGCCGGTGGACGATTTTGCAAAGTTGACCCCCGTGGGAAAAAATTGCACACTCCCTCACTCAGCAAAACCCTAGTTTGCAGACTACACCTACAAGGTGACACATGGGCCATGAGACCGACAGGGAGGGGCACCCCTAGCACTGTCCCAACATCTTGAATCCAATGGTGCCAACGGTTCATTGATTCGAGCCACGTTCTTTATTCTATGGCTCGTTCCGTCTCGCATCCAAAAGGTCTTCAGGGACACCTACTGGATACCTACCGGGGCCATAGAAATCCAACTGTGCAACAAAACTGGGTTAGGGGGAGACATGTAGGTGTGTCTAGGATGGTTCCAACTGGGAACGCTAGCCACAAGTGCCCAGTGGACGATTTTGCAAAGTTGACCCCCGTGTGCAAAACTTGCACACTCCCTCACTGAGCAAAACCCTAGTTTCCAAGATGGACCTACAAGGTGACACATGGGACATGGGATTAGAGGGGAGGGGCAACCCTAGCACTGTCCCGATGTCTTGAATCCAACAGCGCTGACGGTTCGTCGATCCGAGCCATGGTCTTCATTCTATGGCTCGTTCCGTCTCGCATCCAAAAGGCCTTCAGGGACACCTGCTGGATACCTGCCGGGGCCATAGAACTCCAACCGTGCAACAAAACCGGGTTCGAGGGAGACATGCAGGTGTTTCTAGGATGGTTCCTATTGGGAATGCTAGCCACAAGTGCCCGGTGGACGATTTTGCAAAGTTGACCCCCGTGTGCAAAAATTGCACACTCCCTCACTGAGCAAAACCCTAGTTTCCAAGATGGACCTACAAGATGACACCGTGGACATGGGACTGGAGGGGAGGGGCACCCTTAGCACTATCTTGACATCTTGAATCCAATGATGCCGACGGTTCATCAATCCGAGCCACGGTCTTCATTTTATGGCTCGTTCCGTCTCGCATCCAAAAGGCCTTTAGGGACACCTGTTGGATACCTATCGGGGCCATATAACTCCAACCGTGCAACAAAACCGGGTTTGGGGGAGACATGCAGGTGTGTCTAGGATAGTTTTAGATGGGAAATCTAGCCATAAGTGCTTGGTGGATGATTTTACAAAGTTGACCCCCGTGGGAAAAAATTGCACACTCCCTCACTGAGCAAAACCTTAGTTTCAAAGATGGAGACGAAATGAGCCATAAAATAAAGACTGTGGCTCAGATCGACCAACCATCAGTGCCGTTGGATTCAAGATGTTGGGACAGTGCTAGGGGTTCCCCTCTTCACTGGTCCCATGGCCCATGTGTCACCTTGTAGGTCCATCTTTGAAACTAGGGTTTTTCTCAGTGAGGGAGTGTGCAATTTTTGCACATGGGGGTCAACTTTGCAAAATCGTCCACTGGGCACTTGTGGCTAGCGTTCCCAACTGGAACCATCCTAGACACACCTGCATGTCTCCCTATAACCCATTTTTGTTGCACGGTTGGAGTTCTATGGCCCCGGCAGGTATCCAGCAGGTGTCCCTGAAGGCCTTTTGGATGCGAGACGGAACGAGCCATAGAATAAAGAACGTGGCTCGGATCAATGAACCGTTGGCACCGTTGGATTCAGGACATTGGGACAGTGCTAGGGGTACCCCTCCCTGCCGATCCCATGGACATGTGTCACCTTGTAGGTGCAGTCTGCAAACTAGGGTTTTGCTGAGTGAGGGAGTGTGCAATTTTTTCCCACGGGGGTCAACTTTGCATAATTGTCCACCGGCCACTTGTGGCTAGTGTTCCCAGCTGGAACCATCCTAGACACACCTACATGTCTCCCCCGAACCCGGTTTTGTTGCATGGTTGGAGTTCTATGGCCCCGACAGGTATCCAGCAGGTGTCCCTGAAGGCCTTTTGGATGCGAGATGGAACGAGCCATAGAATGAAGACCGTGGCTCGGATCGACGAACCGTCGGCACCATTGGATTCAGGACATCAGGACAGTGCTAAGGGTGCCCCTCCCCTCTGGTCCCATGGACACGGTGTCATCTTATAGGTCCATCTTGGAAACTAGGGTTTTTCTCAGTGAGGGAGTGTGCAATTTTTGCACACAAGGGTCAACTTTGCAAAATCGTCCATCAGGCACTTGTTGACGAATGATGATCATGATGATGGTGAGGATGTGGATGAGGGTGAGGATGATGAGGATGATGATCATGATCATGGTGGTGATGATGAAGATGTTGATGATGAGGGTGATGAAAATGATGATCGTGATGATGACAATGATGATGGTTTACCATGATAATGATGAGGATGATGATCATGATTGTGGTGGTGAGGATAATGAAGATGTTAATGATGATGATGATGATGATGATGATGATGACGGTGGTGGTGGTGGTGGTGATGAATATGATGATCCTGATGATGATGATGATTACGAAACATGTGCAATCTATCAAGTTGTACCAATTCTATGCAATTTATAAATCTATCAAGCTATCAATGTATGGCTGCAATAGTCAAAATAGTAATGTCAATACTCAATGAGACCACAGAACAAAATCATAGCATACATGTACACCACATACCTATAACATAATACACAATAAAACAAGCAAACCACGTACCAGATTACCTACCTATGGTCATTCGACTAGACCATTAGGATCACCTCGAATGCCAATGGTTTGTTGTAACATCTCGTGCTTGGAATAAGGCAATAAGTATCGTGCCTTTGATGAGTTCTTCCTTGGAATTGTTTGCAACTGGAGGTTTGTGCCAATAACTAAGTGTGTATAATGGTATACAATCCCACCTGGTCTATAATCTTGATATGTATACCCTTTTCTATTTGCTGAGTGGGAAACCTGGTTCAAATATTCTCCCTTTATAACCATCGACCCAATCGGAAAATCAACTCCCTCAGAGTCCCGCAATGGGAAATTTAGGGTTTGTTTCCCCTCTAAGCAACGTGCCAGCCAATAGTCAGTGTGCCATGCATTGCGTCTTGGGGCGACCACTGCGTATATGTGACCTGGAGAAAATATAGTTCCAACATTTTAGTCAACTAATTAGACACAACTAGTTGTAAAAAATATCAAAAATATACACAGCTAATTAGACACAACTAGTTGTCAAAAATATAAAAATATTAATCGAACCTGGTTGTACGAGATCTGATATGTGGTCATAGTCTGGTGAAATACTTGATTGGTCCTCCTCCAACTGGGATATTTCTGTAGCTATCCGTCGACCAATGGTGAGTGATACACGGTCCCAGCTATTAACCCAATCCATGGATTCACATTCGTCCCATTCACCAC
The DNA here is from genome assembly GCA_027924585.1 of Larix kaempferi. Classification (NCBI taxonomy): domain Eukaryota; kingdom Viridiplantae; phylum Streptophyta; class Pinopsida; order Pinales; family Pinaceae; genus Larix; species Larix kaempferi. Next base: position 16,541,109 of record BSBM01000994.1, on the reverse strand, counting down.
TACTGCATGGAGATCAAAACATGACAGTTTCCTTGTCCACATTTCAAGTATAGCATTGTTCGACGTTCTAACTGAATGAAATGCACGAGTTCCTTGGATGGTCTTGCACTCATATAACTGTGAATGATCTACATCCACCACCTCCCAAAAATATCTAACCACATGTGCTTTCCTGGTTGAGTGATCTTCCTTCCTTCTTGCTCCCTCCCCCATGACTGAAGCACACCATTCAACGATGGTTTTTGCATTTCGGATGATAGGTCCATCTGTGAACTTCATTTCTTTCTTGCGTAATGCAATCTTTATGCATGCACCTGCTCCATCGTGTTCACCTTTTCCATGTCTGGTCTCAAAATAGTTCCAAATATGTGGCACCTTATGCCTTTTGTGGAGCATACACAACCATTTGAAGACACGGGCATTTTTGAATTTCCCTGCACAACCATCAAACCAAATCCAATGTTGTTCCATCCGTATACTGTTATCCTTCAAGTGATTGTAGAACATTTGAAAGTTGTGTTGTACAAAAGCCAAGTCATGACACCTGTCATCACTTATGTAGAAGTGATACTCCTTCAATATAACCCTGTTGTCTTTAGTACTATCTGCCCCATTTCTATAGGTGATATGGACCATTAGGCTAACATGGTCCGAGTGATAGTATTGACTCTGAATCTCATTTTGCGGTTGAAGAGTGTAGTTTTCTGCAAAATCGACCACTGACAGGATAGTCCGACCACTAACAGGATAGTCCCAATAGGAAATGTATCCCTGCACGTTCTAAACTGTTCATCTTGCCAACAAGCCACATGCACATGCTTTACATATTGTTGTGTCTTTTCAAAGAATTCCTCCATGAAGTCGCAAACCCATACCTGGTATATCAACAATAAAGACATTATATCAATAGATTGTTACATATGAAATTGCAATCTGAAGAAAAATAGTATCCAATAGCTCATTACCAACCTGAGAAGTGACCAATTGTATTTTTTTTCTTTCATTCCCTCCATCAATATCATACATGACATATTTGAATGACTGCAAGTTCACCTCCTACCTCCCAAGTTCATTCTCATCGGTCACATGTATGAATTTTTCCAATAAGGTGAATCCACCACACCCTGGGCATGTCCCATCTATGCAATTTTTTTGATAAAATGTGCAATCGTTTGGCCTGCTACACAAAATGCTATGAATAAAGTCTCTAGATGGAATCAGTGGTAATGCAGCTGAACATTCCTGCACAAGAGTGTTATGCAATACACAAAAAATATATGTATATGTGTGATAATAGTAACCATACTCAATGTGGTATCGACAACAACATGTGTTACGAATTGTGCTTATTTTAACATACCATGGTTTGCATTTTTCAAATGATCTTTGGCCCAATTCAAGTTCATTATGTTCATTCCTAAATCTCTCATATAATTCTGTTTGTGTCATATCAAGAAAATGTTTAATGTGTGGTTCACGATCCTTTGAACCCTTCTCAATTTTAATACATCTTTTTGGTTGGAAGAAGGTCTAGTGTTGTCATACCAAAAAGCTTGCACTAATCCCTTTACCGCATTAATGAGCTTCATATCAAAACGTGGCAACCTGCCAATGAAGGCCCAAACATCTATTTGACCGGTTTCAAGTTGTTCTCTTCTAACACAATACCTACGAAGTGTCTTCACATTCAAATTAACAATTTTGGATGTAGGTTTAAGAAAACGAAGTGCTCTAGTGCTTTTGTTAATGATAGATTGTGACAACACACGACGAGACGCATTGCGATCCTTTGAGCGAGATTTCTTTGCAATTGTACAAAATGCATCTACTAAACTTTTAACGATATGAGAACTTGGTTCTAACTTTTTGGCCATCTTTATCCCTAATGTTCTTCTAACAACAGTCATATGCCTAGATTTCAACAATGATAAAAATAATTTGCACTTGTCCCCATCACATTTAGAATAAAAAAAGTTATCAAGTATTTGTCGAGTTTGATAAGCAATAGAATGTGTAGACAACATACCTTCATGTGAACTAATGAGAGTTTCATCAACCTATATACATCTTGGAGTTCTTCGATGTGGAGTTGCTAATGGAGGTAAGGGTGTTGGAACTAGAGCATGTACACCATCACTAAGATACTCTGGCGTTTCCATAGGAGCCCCTTGTCTTTCATTCTCTTGGACGGTCTCCATAATATTTGCTTCTTCCATTGTCAATCCTCCACTCAATGCCTCTCTAACTTCGTCTCTTGTATAACCACTACCCAACAAGTCATCCACTACCATATTTTGGGGTTGACTTGATGGGGGAATTGAAACATCACCCGATGAGAACCTACGTCTTACTTCTTCACTAGTGCCATGGGGTGCTTGTTCATCAAATGTTGTTGAAATTGAGGGCCCCTCTAGTGAATTTCTTCGTATTTCTTGAGGTGGATGGGTAGGAACAACCGTGGCATCATCTATGGTTGGAATTGGATGAGTTTCCATGGAATTCCTTCGATTCCACATGTCCAATCTTTTCTTTTCTCTAACTTCTTCCATGGTTTCTTGAGGCTTCTCTTTCCTTGCTGATTTCCTTTTTCGATTGCGTGAATTCCCCATGACCACAATAAGAAATACTAAGAAAATAGATTCTAGAGGTGTGCTCAATTATTCAAATATCCAAATTATTTCTCAACTATGAATATACGTTCTTCAAGCTTGCTCAATTGTCAATATAGATACTTCCTCAATTGTGAATATAGATGAACATCAATCTTGCTCAAATGTGAAAGTAAATTTTCTACCTCACTTGTGAATATAGAAAATTCTTCATTTGTGAATATAGAAATTTCAAGCTTGCTCAATAGGGAATGTAGATTCTTCTTCAACTATGTTCATATAGATTCATCAAACTTGCTTGACATTGTTAATATAGAATCACCTTGAAGCTTGAAATTGTGAATGTAGAATCCTTTTGAAGCTTGAATTTGTGAATGTAGAATCCCCTTGAAGCTTGGTAATTGTGAATGTGGAATCCTCAATTCCAAATGCCAACTATAGAATCCTCTTCAAACTTGTTGATTGTGAACATGGAGTGTCTTGAGATTCCTCCAATGCTTTGACTCTTAATTTTGAAGTGTATGGGAGACGGGAAGGCGAGAGAAAAAGCAGAACGCGGGAGGATAAAAGTATTTTTGCACAGACATAACGCACTAGCATTATGTATACACATAACGCGCTAGTGTTATGTGCACACATAACGTGCGTGTGTTCCTTGAATATTAAAAAAACCTGGGTATTTAATATGTTTGGTGCACGGCTAAATAATGTACCTAGTTGCACAAAACGCGCGCGTGTTGCGTTATTCATAAACGCGCTAACGTTATTGAAATAATCAAAAAATCTTATTCAATAGTTTATTTAATAGTTTCTATGGGTGGGGGGGTTAAATAGGGATTTGGTGTTAGGGGTTTGGGATTAGAGATGGGGAGTGGTTAGGCAGGTGTAAGGGGCTAGGAGGGGGGATAGTTAGGGGTAAGGGGCTGGGAGGGGGGTTGGCGAGGGGGAGAGATAGAGAGAGACTGACAGAGGGGGTTAGTAATGGTTAGGGGGGGAAGGAGGGAGAGAGAAAGCGAGAGAGGAGAGGGTGTTGGTTGTAGGGACTACAAAAGAGAGATGCAAGGCATGGTTAGATGTAGGTGGAGGTGTAGGGAAGAGAGAGAGAATGAGCGAGCCCGAGTTAGTAAGGGCTAGCGAGAGGAGGGGAGGGAAATAGAGAGGAGGGGGTTTTGGCTAGAGGGAGTAGCAGATAATGAAGACGACGATGATGAAGATGAAGACGATGATGAGGATGATGATGATGATGATGAATATCATGATGACGATGATGATAAACATCATGAAGATGATGATGGTGATGATGATGATGAAGATGATGATGAATATGACAATGAGAATGATGAGGATGAAGATGATGCTGCTGATGATGATGATGATGATGACAATGATGATGTTGAAGATGGTGATGAGGATGATGATGATGATGAAAATGATGATGATGATGATGATGATGAAATTGCTGCTGCTGCTGCTGCTGATGATGGTGATGATAAAGAAGAGGACGATGGTGATGATGATCAATACACGATCATGATGAAGATAGTGATGAGGATGATGATGGTGATGATAAAGAAGAGGGTGGTGATCATGATGATGATGATCAATCATCAATCATGATGAAGATGAAGGTGGTGATGAGGATGATGATGATGGTGATGATGATGAAGATGATGATGAATATGATGATGAGGATGATGATGATGATGATGATGGTGATTCTATGGTGATCATAAAGAAGAGGATGATGATGATGATGATGATGATCAATCATCAATCATGATGAAGACGAAGATGGTGATGAGGATGATGATGATGATGATGATGAAGATGACGATGGATATGATGATGAGGATGATGAGGATGATGACGGTGATGATGTTGATCATAAAGAAGAGGATGATGATGATGATCAATCATCAATCATGATAAAGATGGAGATGGTGATGAGGATGATGATGATGGTGATGAAGATGATGATGAATATTGTTGATGTATATGTAACTTCGGAATGTATTTCACATATATGTATATTGTATTCATATAGAGATGGTATTATTCCTCTATACGGAAGTGTCGTCATTTATATTGTAAGTGTCGTAACTTATACTTGATGGGTTATTAGACCACCTTATTTGGGGTCGGCCCTGTATAAGTCATGTGGGTCAAAGGGTTATTAGACCACCCTATTGGGGGTCGGCCATGTGGGTCAAAGGGTTATTAGACCACCCTATTGGGGGTCGGCCCACTCAGCATTATGTTATGTGGTTAATTTCGAGCCTACATGAGTTAGGTAAAAAGGAAAGTCAAGTCAAGTATAAATAGAGTGCGGGAGGCACTCTATTTACTCACTCACTTCTCACACATGCTCTCAAGGAGGAGAGGCGCACTTATGGAGGAGGAGGATTGCTGCTAGGTTATGGCTATCTCTATTGGTTGGTTGTATCATTGCTCTATCTATCTCTGAGGAAGTTATTGGGGTTTTTCACCTTTATGGTTTTCCCCAAGTATATCTTTGTGTCTCTTGTGTGCTTGCATTATTGTCTCCATGATTGATATGCTGTAGATATACTGTACATGTTGTTCTCTCAGTTAAGATCCTAGATCATATTGAAGTAAATTCTGAAAATTTAACATGGTATCAGAGCTAGCCTGAAAGAAGGCATGATATGGCATGTATGACACTTGTTGCACTTACGATGCTAGGGCTTGATATAGCAAAAACCAGTCATCGTAGAACTTTCACTATAAATCCGTTTTGGCGAAGTTTTCGGATCTGAAATTGTTACAGGACGAATCTAAGATCTCCTGTTATCTTGTGTCCAAAGGAAAACCTCTAATTCGTTGTACTTTGTGATTTATGATCTGTACAATATAGGGTTTCTGCCTCCTCCAGATCCGAGTCAAAATCAGGTGACCTCGGGAAAAAGGTCATATCTTGGGCTAGGAAGATCCAAATGAAATTTCGTAAAAAGTGACAGGTATTACACAGTCTGCACTATCTCAGAAAACTTTTTCAGAGGCCGAAGTTGAACCAGTGACACGTGGCACGCCGTACAAGTCCGCTCTCCTGTTTTATCCAAAAACAGGTAACGTTGCGACATTTGGCATAACTCTCTCTCAGAGAGTCCAATTGAGGTCAGACCTGTCAGGATGGAAAGGTAATAGGCCGAGCTATCTCAGAAAAACTTTTCAGAGGCCGGAGTTAAAACAGTGACACGTGGCACGCCGTACAAGTTCGCTCTCCTGTTTTATCCCAAAACAGGTCACGTTGCGACATTTGGCATAACTCTCTCTCAGAGAATCCAATTGAGGTCTGACTTGTCAGGATGGAAAGATAACAGGTTAGGCTATCTCAGGAAACTTTTTCAGACCCTATGGATCAAAAATTTTGGAGTTATACCAGAAACAATCAGGTACATATTTCTGTCAAAACAGAATTATTTTTTGGTACCTTCATTCATGGCTTCCGGAATTTAGGGCTTTGGAGAAAGTTGGAATTTTTGTAATCGGAGACCACGGCTAGATGCTACTCATCAAAATAGAAATTTAGAGACCAAGATCAGAATTTTTGGTTGGGCAGAAGGCCGGGCTTGATTAGACCCTAGTTCGGGACTTTGATCAGAAAAGTGGAAAATTAGGGCTTCTGTAAAAATGGGAATTTTTGAAATCTGTGACCACGGCTGGAAGCTCCTCAGAAAAATAGAAGCTTAGAGCTTTGGATCAAACATTTTGATGGGGCAAAAGAGTGGGCTTCATCAAACCCCAGTTCAGGGTCATGTCCAGTGAATCCGGAAGTTTCAAAGGCAAAATTGAGGAGTGAAACTTTACAGTTTTCAAATTCTGAATATACCAGTTTGATCAGTTCATCAAGGCGCATATTCCTATCCTATCGAAAGGTTGAAATTCAAAGTTTGAATTTTTGGGGTTTCTCTGACAAACCCATATCCAGCTCAAGGTCCAGTTCTTGCAAATCAAGTGGATTGGGTTAATCCTAGAAGAAGATGGATTGATCACCTGCATAAGTGAAAGAAGTTCCTGTCTCAGAGGGAGATGAGGATAAGGCCTTACATAAGAAGATTACAAGCGATCTCGACAGGTATGACTCATCGAGGTATGTTTCGATATTTGTCCATGATTAAGTTTATGGTATGTTTGTCTTCATGTTATTACGGTTAGTACAATTTTGATTTTAGATTTGTTGTATCACCTTAACAAAATTATGAATGCATGATAGAAGATATTCATTGGTTAGGGTGTTGACACTTATGATTGTACTAATGCATTATGGTGTTGTATGAGGTTTATGTTGTCTACTAACATGAAAGGTACACCAAGAAAGACAGATCATGTTCTGGTCCAAGAACATATGATCATGATAACATGAGGACAAAGATTCATCCATTGTCATGGATCTCATACAAGATCCATTCACGAGGTATGTATAACTTGGTTTTATAATGGTTAACTTATGAGACATGCAGGTTACTAGCACAAGTCACTAAAGAGAACCAAAAGACATTATACGGGTATGTTAGACATAACTAGCTAACATGATAATCCAGGTATGTTTTCCCTATATCAAGCTAGATTCCTACCTTGGGTTAGGATCTTATACTATCGCGTTGTTGATAATGATTATTCATGAAGTCATAGGTTTGAATAATCATGATTGTATGCATATTATGTTTCTTACCATAATTGATGATATGACTAACCAGAAGAATCATGATGGTATAGGTTTGAATAATCACAGGTTTTATGCATTTTATATCTCTTATCTTGATTGATGATTCAACTAACCTGAAGAGTCATAGGCTTGAGTAATTACAGGTTTAGACATATTATGTTTCTTATGATTTGACTAACCATAAGAATCCTTGAATGCTAATGCTTATTATTTCTATTTGAAATGATCATGACTATACATGCTTGAGATTATTGTGTTTTAATAGTATACTAATGAATGTATGATTTTATATGAGATCACAAGGATAACACATTCATGATACTAATAAGCATGCATAGGGACCAAGGATGAATATGAGTTCAAGAACAGGTAATTCAGGAAGCAAAGATCAAGAGGGAGCACACTCTAGTTGTTCCTGCAAGAAAGCAAAGGAGCACACTTCAGTAGTTTCTGCAAGGATGCAGATATTCAGAGGGAGTTGATCATCTCTCTACATTTCACAACAGAAAGGTGTAGAAGAAGCTACCTCAGATTAGGACTCCAGCAGCTCCTGCAAGGAAGCAAAGACTCAGAGGGAGTCCACCCAACGAACAAAGAAAGATAAGTATTTTAATCATCATTTCTTGCATATTTGTTTGTACTGATGTTCCTAGAATTAGGTTGTGTATTATGCATATTAGAATAATTGCATTGATGAACAGTATACTCCTAATATGCATGGGTAAGTGGCCTATGGCACTGTACAACATTCCATTGCTACTTATCTAGAATGAAACCTCTTTGCTGACATGTTGGGAGTTGTGCACACTCTTAACAATGTTCTGGTAGAGATTGGAAGGCATCTAGAAAGTTACGAAATATGGATAAATGTTGTATTAAAGCATTGGCTAAGATAATTGCATGACTGTATGGCATATTTCTTTATGTGTAAGAATTTGCTCTGAAAACTATGAGATGTTTTCTAATCATGCAATTTAACTTGTTGTGTAGGAAAGATCGTATGCCATCTCCTACAAAAGAAGAACTACAACATTTTGTTCCAACAACAAAGATATCTATTGAAGATATTGAAGATATTAAAGATATTGAAGTTCCTAGGATCTGGGATGAAGAAATGAAATGCCATGATCCGTCGATCATGAAGAATGATGTTTGGGATGTAATCCCAAGACATGAAGGGAAGTTTTCTATGACTTCCAAATGGAACTATCAGATCAAGTATGTTGCAGATGGAAGCATAGAGAAATATAGAAGTGATGAAATAGAAAATACACCAGATGGATTCAAGACAGCTTCCTTGAATGGTGTAGTTGAAGAAGAAGTGTACGTGGAGCAGCCACTTGGTTCTGAGACACATGATAGGAAATCATATATGTGCAGAACTTGGTATGGTGAAGATAGATTGATTGCCGACACGCAGCGGAAGCTTACTACCGAGTTCGAGACGAAGAACTTGGGGATGATGCACTATTTGTTTTTGGCATGGAAGTGTGGCAGAGTGCAGAAGGAATCTTCCTTGGACAAGGGAAGTATGCAGTAGAGATCCTGAAGAGGTTCGGGATGATGGACTACAAGGCTATGGCCACACCTATGGCATCGAACCTGAAGCACCTGTGTGATGCTTCATCTGAGCCGATTGATATCACTATGTATCGTCAGATGATTGGGTCCTTGATGTACCTGACGAACACGAGACCAGATATTTGCTTTGCTGTGAACACATTGAGCCAGTTCCTGACGGATCCGAGGAGTGTTCACCTGGTTGCTGTAAAGCATATTTTGAGGTACCTGAAGGGTACAATGGATTATGGGCTCAGGTATGAGGTGAATCAAAAGTTTAACCTGCAGGGTTATGTTGATTCAGATTGGGATGGCAGTGCTGCAGATAGGAAGAGCACATCTGGGTGTTGCTTCAGTATGGGATCAGGTGTGATCTCTTGGTTTAGCAGGAAGCAATCCTGCGTAGCACTGAGTACAGCTGAGGCAGAGTATGTTGCAGCCTGTTCAGCTAGTTGTGAGGCAGTATGGCTATGGAAGCTACTGTCTGAGTTATTTGATCTCCTGTTGGATGCTACTGGTATCTTCTGTGATAACCAGAGTTGTGTGAAGCTGTCCGAGAACCCAGTGTTTCATGACAGGTCGAAACACATAGAGATCAAATATCACTATATCAGGGATATGGTGCAGAGAGGAGCTGTGAAGCTCATGTATGTTGCGACGGATGAGCAGATTGCAGATGTGCTGACGAAGCCACTAGCCAGGGTGAAGTTCGAGTACTTCAGAGAGAAGCTTGGCGTGCTTCAGATCGAGGACACTTCGAGGAAGAAGTGATGGACACATTTGCTGAAGCCATTCCAAGCATGTTGGAAGGGGGATCCTTCACATGGCTGTGGATGTAAGCGCTGGATGATGAACATCAGGAGGATGTTCTGGTTTCTTCTTAGATATGATCAGTTGGATCATGTATATGTATTTTGGGTATGCATCATGTTGGATGCTGGATATGATCAGTTGGATCATTATATGTATGTATGTATGCATCATGTTGGATGTTGGATATGATCAGTTGGATCATTATATGTATGTATGTATGCATCATGTTGGATGCTGGATATGATCGGTTGGATCATGTGTCTGTATTTTGTATATGCATCATGTTGGATGCTGGATATGATCGGATGGATCATGTGTATTTTGTATATGCATCATGTTGGATGCTGGATATGATCGGATGGATCATGTGTATTTTGTATATGCATCATGTTGGATGCTGGATATGATCGAATGGATCATGTGTATGTATTTTTGTATGAACGCATCATGTTGGATGCTGATGGATACATTGTGTGGATCATGTATCTTTGTATGATCAGGTAGATCATGTATGCTGATGGATACATTGTGTGGATCATGTATCTTTGTATGATCAGGTAGATCATGTATGCTGATGGATACATTGTGTGGATCATGTATCTATGTATGTATCAGGTGGATACTTGGATGATCGTGGATGACGAGCTTCTCCAGATGACATGCAGCAGGATGTTGCAGTGATGATGATCAGGATGATCATGTGTACATCAGGATGATGTTTGATGAGTATCAGATGATACTTTATGGCCGTGGATCAGGTTGTGCAGGAAAGCATGTAATTTGTGCCCTGGGAGATTTGTAGATGGTCTTTCGAGGTTTTGCCTATGGCATGTAATTCAGTGCCCTGGGACATCTGACAAATGCTCTTGCGAGGTTTTGCTTGGGAGGACATGTAATTTGTGCCCTGGGAGATCTGCAGATAGTCTTTCGAGGTTTTGCCTATGGCATGTAATTCGGTGCCCTGGGATATCTGGCAGATGCTCTTGCGAGGTTTTGTCCTATGGCATGTAATTTGCTCCTGGGAGATCTGGACAGGATGAAAAAGGCCTCAGATGCTTCAGCCAGGTTTTGCCATGACCACATGTAATTTGCTCCTGGGAGATCTGGACAGGATGAAAAAGGCCTCAGATGCTTCAGCCAGGTTTTTTGGTGGACCACATGTAATTTGCTACTGGGAGATCTGGACAGGATGAAAAAGGCCTCAGATGCTTCAGCCAGGTTTTGTGGTGAGATCACATGTAATGTGCTCCTGGGAGATCCGACAGGTAGAGCCGGGTGCTCATAACAGCCTGGGATGCTTCAGCCAGGTTTTGTGATGGGTCACATGTAATGTGCTCCTGGGAGATCCTACAGGTAGAGCTGTGTGCTCGTAATAGCCTGGGATGCTGCAGCCAGGTTTTGTGACGCACGTAATAAGTCCTGAGGATTCCACAGTATGGCCAGTGATGATGAAGACCTGCAGGTGGTGGGCCTACATCCAGTATGAAAAAGGACTGGCTCTGTAGAACTTCCTATGACAAGTAGATTCAGAGATTGATTGAGATAGCAGCAGCAGTGACGATGATGATGACTCGATGACGATTATCCAGTGACGATGATCCAGAGAAGATGACTTGTGCTAGAAGAACTGTGCTGAGAAATACCTTCCTAGTTAAGAGGGAGTGTTGATGTATATGTAACTTCGGAATGTATTTCACATATATGTATATTGTATTCCTATAGAGATGGTATTATTCCTCTATATGGAAGTGTCGTCATTTATATTGTAAGTGTCGTAACTTATACTTGATGGGTTATTAGACCACCTTATTTGGGGTCGGCCCTGTATAAGTCATGTGGGTCAAAGGGTTATTAGACCACCCTATTGGGGGTCGGCCATGTGGGTCAAAGGGTTATTAGACCACCCTATTGGGGGTCGGCCCACTCAGCATTATGTTATGTGGTTAAGTTCGAGCCTACATGAGTTAGGTAAAAAGGAAAGTCAAGTCAAGTATAAATAGAGTGCGGGAGGCACTCTATTTACTCACTCACTTCTCACACATGCTCTCAAGGAGGAGAGGCGCACTTATGGAGGAGGAGGATTGCTGCTAGGTTATGGCTATCTCTATTGGTTGGTTGTATCATTGCTCTATCTATCTCTGAGGAAGTTATTGGGGTTTTTCACCTTTATGGTTTTCCCCAAGTATATATTTTTGTCTCTTGTGTGCTTGCATTATTGTCTCCATGATTGATATGCTGTAGATATGCTGTACATGTTGTTCTCTCAGTTAAGATCCTAGATCATATTGAAGTAAATTCTGAAAATTTAACAAATATGACAACGACGACAATGATGAGGATGACGATGATGAGGATGACGATGATGAGGATGATGATGAGGATGATGATGACGACGACGATGATGATGATGATGATGATAGAGAAGAGGATGGTGATGATGAAGATGATGATGAATATGACGATGAGGATGATGAAGATGATGGTGATGAAGATGGTGATGATTATGATGATGATCAAGAAGAGGATGATGATGATGATGATGATAAATAACCAATCATGATGAAGATGGTGACGAGGATGATGATGGTGATGATAAAGAAGAGGATGGCGAAGATGATGATGATGATGCTGCTGATGATGATGATCAATCATCAATCATGATGAAGATGAAGATGGTGATGAGGATGATGATGATGATGATGATGATGATGATGATGATGACGAGGATGATGAGGATGATGATGATGATGATGATGCTGCTGTTGCTGATGATGATGACGATGATGATGATGAATCAATCATGATGAAGATGGTGATGAGGATGATGATGGTGATGATAAAGAAGAGGATGGCGATGATGATGATCAATCATCAATCATGATGAAGATGAAGTTGGTGATGAGGATGATGAGGATGATGATGATGATGAATATGACGACGAGGATGATGAGGATGATGATGATGCTGATGAAGATGATGATGATGATGATGATGATGATGATGATGTTGAAGATGGTGATGAGGATGATGATGATGAAGATGGAGATGACGACGACGATGAGGATGATGATGATGATGATGAAGATGGAGATGATGATGATGATGACGACGATGATGATGATGATGATGATGATGATGGCGGTGATCATAAAGAAGAGGACGATGATGATGGCCAATCATCAATCATGATGCAGATGGTGGTGAGGATGATGATGAGGATGAAGATGAATATGGAGATGACGATGATGATGGAGATGACGAGGACGATGATGACCATCATCATCATCATCATCATCATCATCATCATCATCATCATCATGTAGTGTTAGGGGAAGGGGGATTATGAGAGAGAGAGAGAGGGGGGAGAGGGAGAGAGAGAGAGGGAGAGAGAGAGAGGTGTAGAAGCAAGGAAGAGAGAGTGAGAGAGGGGGGGTTAGTTAGGGGTAAGGAGCTAGGACGGGGGTTAGTGAGGGGGAGAGAGAGAGAGAGATATCGAGAGGGCGTTAGTAATGGTGGGGGGGGAGGAGGGAGAGAGAGAGCGAGAGAGGAGAGGGTGTTGGTTGTAGGGACTGTGAAAGAGAGATGGAAGGTGTGGTTAGAGGTAGGTGGAGGTGTAGGGAAGAGAGAGAGACTAAGAGAGACCGGGTTAGTAAGGGCTAGGGAGAGGAGGGGGTTTTGTGCTAGGGGGAGTAACAGGGAGATAGAAAGAGTAAGATGGTTAGGGATGGGGGAGAGGTTAGGGAGAGGGAGAGGGGGTTTACACACAGAGAGAGAGAGAGAGAGAGAGAGAGAGGTGTAAAACCATAGAAAAGAGAGTACGTCATCATCATCATCGTCGTCATCTCCATATTCATCATCATCATCATCATCATCATCTTCATTATCGTCGTCATCTCCATCTTCATCATCATCATCATCCTCATCGTCATCTTCATCATCTTCATCATCATCGTTGTGGTCGTCATCACCATCATCTTCATCATCATCATCGTCATCATCTGCATCATCATCATCATCATCATCATCATCATCTGCGTCATCCTCATCATCATCATCATATTCATCATCATCTGCGTCATCATCATCATCATCATCTTCATCATCATCATCATCACCATCATCATCTTCATCACCGTCATCATCTTCATTTTCATCACCATCATCATATTCATCTTCATCATCCTCATTATCGTTATCTTTATCTCACCCAATCTAACACTTCAAAACATCAATTTGTGAAGATTATAACGCGCGAGCATTATTAAATACCATAACACGCACGTGTTATGCACACACATACCGCTAGCGCGTTGCTTATAACATTAAGCGCCAAAACACTAAAATTTGAATTTAAATATAACGCGCACTCGTTATTTGAATTTAAACATAACGCACGCGCGTTCCGTAGCGCCTAATCACCCTCTCCTCCTGCACCCACGTGTCAGCCACTGTCCTATGTGGCTGGTTCGGACTTACCAAACCTGTGCTAAGGAATTTTTAGACCATAGCTAATTTGACATTTTCAGTATTTTTCTGAGTATGCTTGTTTTCCACCACTCTTTACAGCATGACACACTTGACCATTAGAGATGAAATTTTAGGGATAGATAGAATTTTTTATGCAGATTCCAAATATGTAATTTTTTTAAAAAAATATTGATATTTTTTATTTATTTCCTAATTTTCTTGTGTCATCACTCTGTTGGTCAAAAAACATACTGTTAGTGTTTATTCCGTAACTTTTTCATTCCACAACGATTTTTAAAAAAACTCATATGTTGCACTAGAGAACACCGACCTATACATGCTGTAAAAAATCCAAGTCAAAATAACTACATTAAGACCTTCAAAGGATGCACCCACATTTGACGTACCGTTCTCGAGGTTTGCCCACTTACATAATTAAAAAAAATAAAAATTAAACATTTAATTTTGGAAAAATAGCTCTGCACTAGTGATACAGGTTCTATACATGTATACCATATTTTGTAGCCTAAGACCGTCATTTAGGCAGTGAAAGGCTGCACCCACAAAAACATATACCTTATCATTTTCCAAAAAAAAAAAGAAGTGATTGTTAGAAAAAATGAAATTTGACATAGTTATGTAAATTTTCAATACTTTAAAGTTATATATTCGGAAACGTGACTCAATTTCCTATGTTTCATCTTTTTTACTCAATGCAAGATATCTTATGTAAGCATCTCAAAAGAACCAAGTAAGTTGAGGGATGCCTGATTTTTCAGCTTTCTATTGCATCTAATGCAGCAAAAGTGACCCTCATTAGCTTGCACATGCCCATAATGGCACTTCCATCCTCAATCACATGACAATGGTACCCCAAGAGGCAATGTGTAGTTGGTGGAGGTAACCTTCTTAGTCCTAGATGGATAGAAGATTCCTTTAAGGACCGAGTCTTATGTCTCCTCCCTTGACTATGTCCAATTTCCTAAGTCCCCAAGACTTGGATACATCTAGTACAATGGATACCCCTGTAAAGTCTTGTTTGGTGCTTTTAGACATTGTTCATGTCCTTGGATGTCTAAATGGTTTCTTTATGGCCAAAGGCATGATATTTTTCGATAAAACATCATTCCAAAAACCTCGATTAGGCACATACATATTGCTCAAAACCGCTTCATGTTATCGACATCCTTAATCATAGGCCAATGATACCATTAAGAGGTCATATGTGGTTAGTCGAGGAAATCATCATAGCTTCTTCTGGATAGAATATTCCTTTAGGGCCCAAGGTTCAGGTCTCTCTCTCTCTCTCTGACTATCTCTCTAAACTGGCTATGGGTTATAGGTTTTAAGGGTTGGGTGTTTGATGATAGAGTTTAGGGTTGATGAGAATTAGAGGTTATAAGGGTTAGGGGTTAATTTTTATTTGAATAGACACTTTAGAGGTTAGGATTACGTA
Organism: Larix kaempferi; assembly: GCA_027924585.1. Lineage (NCBI taxonomy): Eukaryota > Viridiplantae > Streptophyta > Pinopsida > Pinales > Pinaceae > Larix > Larix kaempferi. The sequence continues at coordinate 16,525,517 of BSBM01000994.1, read as the reverse complement.
GTTAGGGTTATAAAGGTTAAGGGATATATATCATTATGTGTTAGTATTTAAGATTTTTAGGGGCTATACTAGTTTAGGATTATAGTGGGCCAAGATTTATGATGGTTAGTTGTACTGGGGACTAGGGATTGTAGTAGATAGGGCATAATGGTCAAGGGTTTAGCAATTGAGATATGGGGGTCACGGATTTATGGTTACAAGGATGAATATTTATATGTACATGAGGATAATGCAAGTTAGTGATTTTGTGTAATAATATATCTCCTAACCCTTGTGGTGAAGGAGAGAAGAGAGGGGTCAGGGAGGGAGGAGGGATTGGGTAGAGTAGAAGAGAGGGGCGGGGGATTGGGTGGAGTGGAATAGATGGGGGGACTGGGTGGATAGGAGGAGAGGGGGGGTTAGGGAGAGATAGATAAAATTTAAGGTATAAAAACAACGCATGTGCGCATCTACATGTGCACACATAGCAACGCGTGCGTGCATTTGCGCGCACTCATGTCTGGATTCAAATTGTTTTTGGTGCCCTTGCACGTTTGGTATTAGCTTCGGAATGCCAAACCTTGAGGCTTGGTCTGATTTATGGCAGAACATACAAATTTCTGTAAATTCATGTTTTTCACGCTTAGTTCCGCATATGCTCCACTTGTGCAATACTGATGAAATTGCACACACTTGTCGAGATTTGTGTGTAGATTCTAACTATATATGTTTTGAAATTATCTGTTATTTATTTTCTATTTTTAATTCATTTTTAACCACACTCATGTCAAATTTGTAAAAAACATAGGTCGCTTATTTGGCCTATAACTTTTGATTGGCTTACCTATTTCGAGAACGGAAAAGAACCCGGACAAGAATATAAAAATACCTACAAGCTATAAAAAAAGATTATGTTCAGACCATGGTATGGTGGACCAACACTTGACCATGTCATTTTAAGGCTTCACTGACTTTCGTAATTTAAAAAAAATATAAAATTAACTTTTAAATTTTGTGAAAAATAGCCCTGCACAATATTCGTCTGTTGACTATGCCTCTACATATTTTTTTACTCATAAATTGACAATTTAAATAACAAACCGATGGACCAACACAAACATATGCATTATTGTTTAGAGAAAAAAAAACGTACAAATCTTAATATAATGACATTTTGGGGTGGTTATACCACTTTTACATAAATAAAAGTTATTTATTTAGGAAGTGATTCATTTTTCTACTTTTCATCATTTTACACCTAATTCTAAAAACTTTTGTAGGTACCTCTAATAATTCATTAATGATAAGATTTATGTTTTTCCAACATGCCATTGCAACTAACATGTCATAAGTGGGTATCATTACCCCGCACTAGCCCATCCATACTAGCATATTTACATCATTTACATAATTTTGGATAAATACATTCCAAGCCAAAATTAGGGGTATTACATCACCATCCCCCACCCTATGATGAGGCACGTTGGTTGAGGGAATTCAAATCTATTAACACTAGAAATAAACAAGCATACAATGCAAGAAACCCAAGACCAATAAGCAATACACACTACAATAAGGGAAATACCATCCTACCCTCCCTCCATTGCAATAAATCCAACCCCATTCGTCCGCCAACCTAAATAAACTAGCACAACCAAAAGTAAAGTGACCGATGAACGCCGATAGGTGCATCCAACCACTTAGTTTTATGGATATGGCTGGTTGTTAAACACACACTAAACATTAAACTAATTAATATAAACATTAAACGAATTAATATAAACATACAACACTATTTAATAAACATACCATTTTTTTAACCATCGCTTAACTAAACCTTATTGCACCCAGAGGCGCTCTACAACCCAGTATGAGGGAGATCTTGCAACACATGTAAGTTTGTCAATATTATTGTCGACCATTAATGAAATGTAATAAAAATTAAAAAGTAATAATATGAGGGATATCTTGTAACGTTTGTTATATTATTGTCAGCCATTAATAAAATGTAATAAAAAGTAAAAAGTAAATGTTTGTCGAGTATGAGGGAGATGTAGTAACGTTTGTTCCTAACATGTCATCCATAAAAACTATAAATATAAGAAGTAAAAATGATAAAGAAGTAAAAAAAAATATTAGAAATATAAGAAGCAAAAAAGATAAAGAATATGTGACATAAAAAGTAGAAACATGGTTGCATTGATTTCAACAATGCATAAAACAAATATTAGAAATATCAAAAATATAAAAGATAAAGAATAATTACATAAAAAGTAGAAAAATAAGAAGTAAAAAAAATAAGTAAAAAATATATTATAGTAGCCATAAGAAGTAGAAACAAAATAAGTAAAATAAATACTATAGCCGACATAAGAAATAGAAAAAATAGAAGAGATTTGAACCTTCAATACGTAAAACAAATATTGAAATATAAGAAGTAAAAAAGATAAAGAAGATCTAACATAAAAAGTAGAAACATGGTTGCATTGTTGGAAGTAGAAACATGGTTGCATTGATTTAAAAAAAAATTACTATAGCCCACATAAGAAATAGAAAAAATATAAGGGATTTGAACCTTAATAATAAAACATGGTTGCACTGATTTCAACAATGCCCAAAACAAATATTGGATTGCATTGATTTCAACAATGCGTAAAACAAATATTAGAAATATAAGAAGTGAAAAAGATAAAGAATATCTCACATAAAAAGTAGAAACATGGTTGCATTGATTTCAACAATGGGTAAAACAAGAAGTAGAAACATGGTTGATTTGATTTCAAATAAAAGTACTATAGCCGACATAAGAAATAGAAAAAATATAAGGGATTTGAACCTTAATAAAAAAAAACGTTGCATTGATTTCAACAATGCTTAAAACAAATATTAGAAATGAAAGAAGTAAAAAAGATAAAGAATAGCTGACATAAAAATGAGAAATATGGTTGCATTGATTTCAACAATGCTTAAAACAAATATTAGAAATATAAGAAGTAAAAAAGATAAAGAATAGCTGACATAAAAAGTAGAAACATAAGAAATAAAAGAAAAAGGTAAAACATGAAGTAACATTGATTTCAACAATGCCTACAAGATAAATAAGTAAAAAGCAAAAAAAGTTTTGAACCTTGGTCTCCAGGTTAACACAAGCCCAATAACCTTACTACTTACCAATAGACCACACACAAATGTTGTTAAATAACACAAGATGCATATTTATTTGATTTGTTGCATTGATTTTAGCAATGAATATTTTGTTTTGTTTTTTACATGTATGTATTCAATTTATCAATTTAAAAAAAATTAAAAAATTTGCATTGATTTCAACAATGCATTGTTTTTTGTTATTTACATTTATACATTGAATTTATCTATTTAATAGAAAAACAATTTGCAATGATTTCAACATACTAAAGTATTTTTCCTCTATTTTAGGGTATATTGTGAATCCTGAAGATAATATTGCAAATAATGAAGATATTGATAATAAAAACAGAAAAATACGACAAATGTATAGAAGAAAAAGAAAAAAAGAATCATCAGAACATATAGAAGAACCTAGAAAACATGACCATGAATTAAAGATATCATGAAGAAGTGTTATTTGTGCAAAGGGATTCTCAAAAGCATGAATGAGAGATAATTTTAGGGTTATATAGGAATCAGTATATAATTACCAAAGAATACGACATACTTGGATACATGGAATGTGATAACAATAAAAATTAGAACTCTAATTTTGTTGATAAGGAAACTTCCAATCGTGCACTATAGTTCATATCTGAAAACTGACAATTGAATGGCATTGTTCATAATAATCGTACTCAAAATTATTCAATTGAAATCTTAGCAGAGAAGAAAAGAAAATCATTTGAGATTATTCTTGAGCATTACAGAGGTGGGACAATGGACCACTATGAATAATTATCCAAGGAACTGCATCATTTGAGATTATTCTTAAGCATTACAGAGGTGGGACAATGGACCACTACGAATGATTATCCAAGGAACTGTGGGTACAGAAAAATTTTACTTGATTGGAGCTATTAGACAAACACTAGAAATTGATTATTTTTCCGATAAGTCACCATTAATTCTTTTGGCCCCAACCAGTGTTGCAACGTCTAATATATCTACATCAACAGTGAAAAAAATAAATGGGGATTAACATTGGAGAAAGAAACTATAAATATTGGAAACAAAGAACGACGGGGACTCCCATTTACAATAATATCATGAGTAAAAAGTCTGGATGGTCTTCCTCCTTTCACATATGATTGATACGAGAAGATGCCAAAGGGAGCTTGAGTGGAATCAAGAAAAAGGGAAGAAGAAATATCAAATTTGATCACATTGTAATATATTTGATCAAATCCCTTGAGGTGCAAACCTTTGCTTTCCTTCACTAAAAAAAGGTGCAAACCTTTGCTTTAACAATTTATTCAATCCTTAATACTTATTACTTACATTATAATAATCCTCATAATTCTATCTGTGTTTTCAACTTAACCTGTTCGTTACAATGCTCATCAAACTCCACTTTTGTGTCATCGTCCATGACTGAAACTAGCCTAGATCCAAATCCTAGGCTCTATCAAGCGTCAAGAGGGATCAAATCTCCCGAGGTGCACGCCTCTCCTCGAATAAATCCTTGAGTGCAATACCTGAGCCGAGGTTTGCACCTCGGGAGATTTGATTCCTCTTAGCCCTTGATAGAGCCTAGGATTTGGATCTATGCTGGTTTAAATGTCAATCAAGATGCATTTAAGCATAACAAGATACTACGACCATGAAATGGATCCCGATTGTACACTTATTACACTTGTTGATCTTGTTGATCCACTCAAGAAAGTCCAAAATCTCAGATAATATCTAAACGTCTATCAACACAATGAACGTGATGTCCACCTGCTACCCACCCGCTACCCATACTGGGAGCAAAAACCAAAGTAAGACCAACCATCCTATTCCAACCAATGAAAATTTAAAAAAAAGAACATAGAAATTTTTAAACTTTTTTATTTCACCATAGCATGAAGCTCTACCACCCTTGCGAATAATACCACCCTTGTGAAATATTAATGTCCCCCATCGGGAACATAATAATCCACGTTACTCATTAATACAATTTCAGTACACTATGACCAAATATTCCCTTTAAATTCTTTTATCCATCTGGAATATGTACTCTCTTTAAACATATTTGTTTACATGAACATGTCGTAACATTAAAATACTGCTCATTAAATAAAACAAGTGACTTTTAATATATTGGAGGTTAAAAAGGATCAAAGAACCAATCAACAACCAAAATCATGTGACGCCTAAAAAGGATCATAGTACCAATCAACGACCAAAATCTTGTGCCTTTCATAAAGACGGTCTGTTCTTCAAAGGAAAAAAAGTAATAAAGCTTGAAATTGTGTTAGATCTTTGGGTATAGATTGCAGAAAAGGAGTTTGTTCTGAGCTGGACTGCATCTATAGATTTTATAGAATCAGGAAAAGGTGTTTGAACTGTACGCAGATGGTAATGTTAAACACCGTTCATTTCTGAAAATCCTGCCGTGGTGTAGATTGTCTGTAACATCTGAAATTTGCGGTGATGCCAATTACGAATATTCTTTTGCAATGGCCTTTAAGGGCCTTTGTGAGAAGGAAAGAGAGAGAAGAAGAATAAGGCTACTCCAATTCAAGGGGAAAAATTGAAGTATGGTTTAAGAAGATAATTTCATATCTGTTAACAAAAATAATCATAGAAACAGGTTTAGGATGATTGTTTTACATACCACAATAAAATTTAAGTTGGAGTTGTAGCCTATCAATCCGATTTATATCAACATATTTTGGGACTAGATCGAAGTTACTGTTTTTGCCCCAAATTTATGATGAAAACCATCAAATAAATTTATAATCTAAGATATACCATTAGTGTTGTATTGTTTGTCCAACAACAAGAATTGATATCCACAGTTTCATATTGATCAAAATTTAATGCAAAACTAACACTCAAAATGTCTAGAAATTATCAAAACTTTTGAACAAAGTTCATCATAAATAAAACTGGGATAACAGTAAACCAGCCTAGATCCAAATCCTAGGTTCTATCAAGCTCAGTGCAATACTTCAGAAGAGGTTTGCACCTCTGGAGATTTGATCCCTCTGGGTGCTTGATAGAGCCTAGGATTTGGAGCTAGGCTGATTATATTTTATGGACAATAATATGGACAAACGTAATGTAACGTTACAAGATCTCCCTCATATTATACTTTTTATTTTTAGCCCATAATAACAACAAAAGTTACTCCAGAAACGTTACAAGATCTCCCCCATACTGAACTGTAGAAAGCTTCTTGGTGCAATCAACAAAAATTTTGAAAAATGAAATTCTACTCTTATTAGTCAGTCAAGTTTGAATTAGGGTGAAGAATCGATCGATACCTTTGAAAAGCAACATGAAACACATATCGATCTCATTGCAGCTTTTGATTCCCCAAGACGCAACGGCATTCATTGTTGCAGCTGTCGTCGTAAGTATTCCTTTGAGGCCGCTTTATTTTTGATGCGCTATGAATGCTCAAGATTCCAGCTGCGCGCATTTGAAAGCGCCTTTTCATTATTCGAATACATTGTCAGTTGGAGTCCAACTCGAAAAGTGCAATATTCGCGTTGATCCTGCTTCGCCGCTTCTCATCCCCTTTCAATAAATACCCATGAATGTTGAGTTCCACAAAACCATTCATCACAGTTCGAATTCTCTCAAAAACTACGAGTGCAGTAGTACAGTTGGGTGGAGCTTCCAATTTGAGATCATAAAAATGGCTTCTTGTGTTGTCTCATGCGACGCCAACCCTCTGAACAGGGAGTGTGAGGAAATCCATCTCGCCTGCAAAGGTATTAATCGGATTAGTCCAGCTCATTCTCTTGATAACATAGATCAATATATGTTGTTGTTTTATGCTTTTGTTTAAGGGATTTTCCTTTCTGGTTAAAAATAACAGGTCTGGGAACTGACGAGGAGAAGATAATTGGAATACTGGGAAGCAAAAATGAGCAGCAGCGGAAGGAGATAAGAGAAACCTACTATGCAATGTATAAGGAAGACCTATGCAAGCGGCTGGAGAAGGAGCTTCACGGCAAATTAGAGGTGTGTGAATATTTTTTAATGAGATTTCAGAGATCCATGTCAATTTTACATTAAGTTTAGCCATTGTTAGCTCTACAAAGCGTAGTAGGATATGGATAAACCGGAGACATAACACTCCAATTTCCGGGCATGATTCTGCAACATTCCAATTGGAATTTGAAAGTTTAATAAAAGTTCCACCATGAACTCTGATTTTTCTTATGGTTTCACCATGTCTCAAGGGTTCTGGTACGTCTATGACCAAATGAAGACGTGAAACCCACAGAAACGATGGGAATGATGAAGATTCGTTTCTGCATGCTTTGGGAAGGCTGCCCGGAAAGAAATGTTTTGTTGTCTGCTTATCCAGTGTTGGGAACTTAATAAATAGCATTTATAACGCTCTATTGCTGACTAGATTAATTTGGCGAAATATCACGTGCATAGTTTAGACATTTCCACTCTTTTTGATGAAAAAACGTGTGCATAGTTTAATGGATCCACTGTAATTTCGGTTTTTAAAGGATGTGGGTCCATTTAGGGGCAGAGTCCTTCGATGGATCACTGAGGAAACTCTGACTTCGGGGACCGTTTATGGAGGAAATCTACCCCCTCCATGGAAGAACTCTCGCCTTGATGTTTTGGCTTACTCAGAATAGACCTGAATATTTAAAAATCTTATAAACAAAGTTGATAAATCAGAATTATACCGAGTATGCTTTTTCACTGAAGGTGAAATATCTGTGTGTAATTTGGTTAAGTTGCTATGTTTTACTAGGGTAATATATAAGTCTATAGTTTTATGTATTCATTCTCAAGAATGTTAAATATCTTCTCTCAATTACTTATATCCCAATTATTTATGTAAAAGAAATCAAGATTTCCAAATATTTTATGGTGGTAAAAGTTGTTTATATTTTATTGTAAAACTTGTTTAAGATTGGGTTATGCGAAGTTAATTTATGCAAAGTTAATCAAAGAAGTTTTGCAAAATAAATATTATGCCAATTATGCCAAGTGAAATTTGGGGTTCCTATTATATAATTGGCAAAGTCCAAAGCAAAAAAAAGAAGACTCTCATTTACTGTGCAGTTCATCTTCTTAACTGGGTGGTGTGCTTTTCCCTTGAAAGGGAACTCTCTCTCTCTTGACATATACAGTTACACTAAAATTTTGTTTCATTTGTGTTGCTACATGCAGAAAGCCATTGTCTTATGGATGCACGAGCCAGCTGAGCGGGACGCTATCATTGCCGGAACAGCCCTGGAAGGATGGTGTACCGATGATCGTGCTCTAATCGAAGTAATTTGCACCAGGACGTCCACTCAAATCATTCAGATTCGTAAAGCTTACCAGAAACGATATCAGAGGTGCCTCGATGATGATGTAATCTGCAAAACCAACGGTCCCTTCCAAAAGGTTGGATCAGGAACTAGAGCTATAAGCACTTCAAATACCAGTTTTCTTTATCTGAAAATCTCAATCTGTTTTCTTGAAATCTCAGTCTGTTTCCATAAATTTCTTACTTGCTAATGGATTTGGAATTTGGATTTCATGAACACAGCTACTTCTGGCGCTGCTAAAGGCACACCGATGTGAATGTAAAGGAATAGACTTGAACAAGGCTAGATGTGATGCCAAAATGTTATACGAAGCGGGTGAAGGACGGTGCGGAACAGACGAGGAAACTTTTATCCGGATCTTCAGCGAGAGAAGTGTGGCCCAACTACGCGCTACATTTGCCTGTTACAAGCAAGAGTATGGTCACGATATTATGAAGGTATGCTATCCAATGGCATAAAAACATAATTAATCCATGTCTCTCAATATTGCTCTTCCAATTCTTGGAACAGTCAGATTTAGTTAGCTTGTAAGACGATTGATATGTAACTTTTTTAACAATGTTTACGACAACAACAGGCGCTAAAGAGGGAAACGCAGAAGGAATTTGAGGAGGCCCTTCGAGTTACAATCAAGAGCATGTATTTGCCAGCTAATTATTTCGCTAAGGTATTACTTTTGTATGGATAATCTACTCTTCCATCAAGTGTTAGAATTTCAAATCCAATCCACCCTTTGATTGTTAAACAATTTTATAAGACGTTTTAAGCATTTTGTTGAAGAAATGTGACTGTTAATATTGGATTCTGACTGTATTTGACATGCAAATCGCCTAGCGATGGGCAATTTATGGTCAAATTACATCCTTGCAATTTCAATCTAGCATTTCGCTACTCCAATATTGCATTAATATACTTGTCTGATAATGTACTTGTTTGATATTATTGCAGGTTCTCCATATAGGAATGAAAGGACTACTAAATGACCAATCAGCAATAGCTCGTGTGATAGTGAGTCGGGCAGAGGTGGACTTGAAGGAGATCAATGTTGTGTATGAGAGAAAGTATAAAGTGAGCATTGTGCAGGCCTTCCACCGGGAGATCTCTGGTCATTTCAAGAACTTCTGCCTTGCTCTCACCGTTAGCGCTGGCATTCCCCAAGAGCCCAACGCATACTGCAGTTGCAATTAAGCAATCTGCTATTGGGACAATCCTAGTATGTATCAGCTAGCTAGCATATGATGATAATAATGACTTAATGTCCACTGCGCCGGGATGGCCTTAACTACAATTGTGCACGAGCACCGTGCAGGCAGTCATGCCACGCACTTACGAATAATATTTTCTACGAATCTAATGCAATGCCTGCCTGGCTTTCAGTCTCTTAATCATAGTGGTGCTATGGCTTGGGCTCTGGTTTATTTTTTGTTAATATTACGTTACTGTGTAAGCGCAAATTAAACCCAAAGAGAAATGTGATCAATGAACGGCTAGGACTGAACAAATTAGCTCTAGTGGCCTATGATTCCAGACATCCCAAGTAATTATATCTTTTTCTAAATTAGGATACAGATCTATATTATTTTACCAATAAAGTAAAATCCTCCAAAAAGGGAAATGTTTGAGATTGTTTTTCAGTAAACAAATGAAAATATATATAGATTGAAAGCTTGCTATGTTATAAAGAAAACAAAAGCACTACTGACATAATAATTTGATTACAAAATTGACCATGAGGGATTTTGCTTTGAACCTCTATCTTAAGACTATGATGTTAGAGGATCTAGGTAGACCCTTTTCATGGAAAAAAAGACAAGAAAAATCTGATTGCTTGGTTATTTGAGTTACTATTCATTGGTAGAATGTAAGTTAACGATGAATTCAGGTGGAGTGTTGTTCGATTGTCCTCAACATGATGCTCACTCAACCCCTTTTTTGAGGCTTTGAGTCATCCTCGACCAAGGTGCTTTTAAACCCTAATGAACCTCGATTAGGGCATCCTATATGGCTTTCATAAATTTCAATTTTCTTATATTATCTAACTACTATTAGAAATCTATATTCTCCATGGCCCTGGAAATTAGTGACTTTACTAGCACAGTAGATTTATGTCATCAAACTTTTCTAACCCTACTCCTAGAAAAACTAATATCAATAATCCACTACAAGGATTCAATGTCTATCTTTTCAGTAGGGGCAGTCATACCTCTCTTTGTAGTGTATTTCTACTCCAATTTGTTAATCTCTACTTGAACTACTTCAAATTGCCTATTAAAATATATTTTCACAACTTCCATTGCCTATTAAAGTATATTTTCACAACTTCCATTGCCTCCTATTGAGTTCTATGTAGCTTCTTATGCTCTTGCTCGATGGGTATGTTAATATTTCTAGGATAACCTTTTCCTCATCCTTCTTTGGCTACCTTCAACATTCTCTTGAAATAGAGATTTTCCTTTCTTATCCATTAGATGAGAAGTGTTCTTCTCTTTCATGTTTGTGTCTTCTCATTTATGTTTACACTAAGCCTAGACCTTGGCACCCTAGATCGACACTTGTTGCTTCGCCATCACCTTTTCATCCTTGTTTCCTAAGACTTCCACACAAATGAACATGACCCTGGACTTAGGACGAGGGAACCCCCAATGCAATGAGAAGATTCCAAGGCTCAGAGAGGAAATCATAGGGTGCAAGGGGATAAACCATGGACTAGGAATGGCATCCTCCAAGCTCTCTAGGAGGGATAGCATGTTAATTGAGCAAGTAAACTAAAACATAAGCAAAACGATTTTCCAGGACTCATTATTGCAAGAATTCATCCTCCTTATAACCAAAAACTTTGTCTTATGCATTACCATTAGCTTTGTCACATTGAATGCCAAACTATTGCTCATATGGGTGGGTTGAAAGTGCTTGGGTGATTTCCCACTACCAAGAGTAATAGAGTTGTACAAAGATACATTAAGCTGGATAAAAAAATTCCATAGTAGTATGATACAAAACCTCTCACATCAACTTATGTTGTAACATGCTAGTGGATCTCCCACACTGATTCGGGTTTAGAGGGACCGAAATGAAACACAAAAATATTTTGAAAACATGGAGATACAGTAATACTCAATTTTTATTAATAAATGAAACTTGCAAAAACTATAACAAAGAGTGAAATGAACTCAACAAAATAGTGGAATCTTATCACTAAGAAGAAATGTTATGGTTATGCACATTCGCAATAAGTGAGTTATAATGAGGCTGAAAGAGCCTTTTAACATAAATCATTAATGGAGAAACCCTAAACATCCAAAACCCTAACCCTAGAAGATGAAATTCTAAAAAGTTTGTGTTCCCTATTGTTGTTAGTTGATATGTCAACTTCCCATGGATGTACTTTTTATATTAGATCTCTATTTGGGGTGCTTGGTATACCATTGGAAACCACCTATACTATGAAATGAGAACTATATACTATGAACGAGAACTCTACCCATAAAAACGATGATTTTTGCAAAAAAAACACCAAAAACACCCCCCAAATAGAAAAGTGTTGATACCAGTATACACGTATTTTTTTTTAGGGTAAAAAATAGAGCCATGGCCTAAAAATCCCATATTGTTGTTTAACAAAACTTTAAAATCAACCTTAAATTGGAAAAACAAAAAAATTCTTGAAGAGATAAATTACAACTTTCTGAAAAATTGCATATTAAACAAAAAACAAATTTCTCTAATAATTTCACCATTATAACCATATAAAAACAAAGAAATTATGATGCGATTCATAATGAGATAATATATTAGACCATACAAGAACAAATGGTTCATATAAATATTCAAAAACTCCTCTAGAGTTTCAATTACAAAAATCATACTAGTATCTAACTACTTCTTTTAATTCATCCATGGATTCTGATACCCCATCATAAAAAAAATCCTCTAGAGTTTCAATTACAAAAATCCTACTAATAAAAAACATCTACATTGCTTCTTCAAATTCATCCATGGATTCTGACACCCCATCAGAATCTACATTTTCTGCAAATGAAGGACTTGATGAAGATGTAGATGACCCATACTCTTCTGTATTATCAATGGGCGCACCATCTGAGTCTACATATATGCCCATCATTTCAGATGTCATATTCCTTCGGGATCTATTGTTTGGTTTAATAGACTCCCATCTTGCAACATCTGGCTGTAGCAGCAACCTATTGATAATCTCTATAGTCTTGGAGCGGAGAGTGTCTTTCTTTGTCAACTTGAAATCATAAACAAGTATATCAACTTCCTCTAATTTCAAGATGTCAATGCGACGGCGATTTATTTTTTGACCCTTTCTTTTTCTCTTTCTGCAAACCTTTTTCTCAACCACCATCTCTGCCTTGTACAAACCATCAAATGGGTGCGTATTTGTTGCATACCAATGTACTTCTACTGATACTACTTCTTCATTTTCTTTATTGACCTTCATAGCTTTTGCAATCCATAATGGATATTGACGTGGATCATCTATAGCCAAAACTGCAATCATGCAACCCTCATTGATATCTTGTACCGAGCCCCTGTAAAGGTCTTCCATCTCTCGACGCTTTGTGGATGATCTTCTAGAGCCAATATACATTTCTCTTTTCTCTACTTGAGAAAACTCAACAGCTCGAGGTTCAACATTTGTTACCTCGTTTTCATTTGATAAACTTTGTGGCCAAGAAAATGGAGTCTTCAAAAATATATCTCCATTTGTAGAGTTTGAAATTATGTCACTCTGCTCCATGAAAAAAGACTCCCACCAAACGGAATCAACAACATCAAAGTACTCATATGTATCTTCAATAGACTTTTTGATTTCTTCCAAGCATTGAGAAGAATCAACATCTCTACTATGTCGCCTTGCATTATGAATCTCTGTAGATGATTGCAATAACAATAAATTTGAAGCATACATTTGATGACTTGGAATGAATTTCAAAAATGCCAAACCTGATGAAGGCCCCCATTCTATGCTAGTTGAGTACTTCTTTCCCCATAATAGTGTTTTTCCATCAATCTTTTTTATATGAAATTGATGCTGAAAGCTAATGTCATTAAGTTTTTCAATGCACCTTTCTTCACCATGCGATCCAAACATAAATCTTCACATGTCAACAGTTTCTTCCAATTTCTGTACAGTAGGCTCTGGATGGTATGCTTTCCCTATAATTTCAATCAATGATGGTAGGATCCCGAATTTCTTCCTCCTCAATGTCCTTGCAAAATGGCTGAACATTTGATCAATATGATCATGTGTATGCCCAACAAGAAGGAACCCAACTTTTACCTTCTTAAAATTCCCAATTCCACAAGCATGCTTAGATAACCAAACACAACTTGGTTTTTGTTTTCCCGGCTTGTGTTGTCCAATTGTAGATATAGAACTTCTGGAAGATCACTAGGCCAATGAGTAATGACATGGTGAATTATGTTGATGGTTAAATTTGCATCATTGTGAATATTTGGAGCTGTAAAGTAAGCCCTTGGAATCATTTCACCATTAAAAACCATACACCCAACCAAGTGAAACTGAATAAAATTCTCCTCCTTTAAATTCTTTGGCACAGAGACAAAATGTGGCAAGATTGTTTTTTTCTAATCCATGCCATCAATTATCAAACCCATATACTTATGTGGAGCATCGTAACACTTCTTGCGATGTTTGTACAATTTTTGCCGTTCATTTGATTGTTGATTGCGATGTTCTTGCAGTGCATTGATTATGAAATCTACAAACAACATAACAAAAAAATATTGTTAACTAGCTTCAATAATTGACATTTATCTATTTGTTTTTTTTGTTTTGTAAACATACCTCTTTCTATCCCTTCTTTCTTTAAGAGAAGCACATGTACTGCAGACCCCCATCCTTGACCTCTTTGGAATGCGGACGTTGTTGAACTTCTTTTTCCATACTCTTGTGAAATATGCATATCTGATGAAGTTGTCATTTCCTTGACCACCTTGAACATAATCCTTGTATAAGTTGTAGATTTCCTACCTTGTGAAATTATCTGGAATGTGTATTGTTTCTCTATTTGGCATACTCTCTCCATGCTTGGAAAAGAAATCATGCATCCATGATATTGCAATGTGTGTTGATGGCCCAGTGATTTGTCCCTGATAATCATCAGTGTAAAATGTAGGATCCTTTTCTAGTCTTGTTTGGATTCTTGATAATCAAAGATTACCAATTGAGTGAATCCATTTGAATGCCTTTCTACAAAGCATAATTCTTCCAACGCGATAATCATAGCCTATCCTGGTAGAAATCATGCACCCCACTAAATATGAATTTTGAATGCTTTTGTTCATTGAAAGATACATCTTCCTTCTCTCCAAGACATAATTGTAGCCTAAAATTTTCAAACAAATTTTGTGGCAACACGCACTCGAAATCAAATGAGTAATGGAACTTGGACTTGTGAGCAATTCTTTCCTAGACTTTGTATAACTGGAATGCTTTGGATTGACATAAAAAGGTCTAGTCCTGCACTTAATCCTGCTCTGCATTGGATTCTGTCGCTGGATCTCCTGGACCATTATGTCTGCAGCAACATCCTCAGTAGGATGATTGTTTTCATTGTGATGCATATGACCCCCTTCATTGAAAATTTCATCACCAAATTCATTATGAAAATTATTGTCATGATCACTTGCTGCCAGATCAATGTGACCATCAACATTATTTATGCCACTAAATTCTTCACTAAAAGGGAACTCTACAGATTCAACATTCTCATCATTGTTTCCTGTAAAATCCTTACTTGGAGGAGAATCACTGTCTTCATCATTGGTTCCTGTAACATCCTTACTCGGAGGAGAATCACTGTCTTCATCATTGGTGGCTTCATCATCAAAATAATGATCATCGGTGCCATTGAAATCCTCGCTCGGAGAGAAATCATCATCGGTTCCATTGAAATCTTCACTCAGAGGAAAATCATCATCAGTGCCATTGAAATCCTCGCTTGGATGATAGTCACCATCGTTGCCATTGAAATCCTCGCTTGGAGGTAACTCATCATTGGTGCCATTGAATCCTTGCTTGGAGGTAACTCATCATCGGTGCCATTGAAATCCTCGCTTGGAGGAAACTCATCATCAATTCCATTGAAATCCTCGCTTGGAGGAAACTCATCATCGGTGCCATTGAAATCCTCGCTTGGAGGAAAGTCATCATCCGTTCCATTGAAATCCTCACTTGGAGGAAACTCATCATCTGTGCCATTGAAATCCTCGCTTGGAGGAAAGTCATCATCTGTTCCATTGAAATCCTCACTTTGAGGAAAATCATTTTCACCGTTATTGATGTCTTCTTCCTCACCAGAATCATCATCCGTCCCATTAAAATACTTGATGGGACGAATATCATCATCAATCCCACAAAAATCCTCACTGGGAGGAAAATCTTTGCTTGAAGGAAAATCATCGTTGGTGCCTTGAAAAACCTCGCTTTCAGGTAAATCATCGTTGGTGCCTTGAAAAACCTTGCTTTCAGGTAAATCATCATTGGTGCCTTGAAAATCCTCGCTGGGAGGAAATTTTCATCATATTGTTTGCTGTCTTTAAGATCCCCACTTGGAGGAACCTCTTCATCATCATCACATTCTTTCTCTTCATTACTAGTGTCTTCAAAATCTTCATAACTAGGAAGTTCTCGAATAACATGCTTGATTACATTGCTTGTACTGCTAGTATCTTGGCTAGATGAACTGTACATTTCTTCATTGACATTGTAATTTTCTTCAAATGAGTCCATGACTTCTCACTAAAAGACAGAATTATAGAAAAATCTGTATCACTCCACTGCAAAGAATTTTTACCACAGTCCTCACCAAAAAGCAGAATGGTGCAACTGTCAACCGACAATCTTATAGCTATGAGAACGAAAATATCCCTCCAAAAATTCCCTCCAAAATTTTCGTTCAAAATTTTCCCTCCAAAATTTCCCTACAAAATTAAAGCGCACATTCATATGATATTAAAATAATTGAAATAATATAATAACTAATTACATATTTCGATCCAGACATTTAAGACTAATAAAATTTCTCACAACATTTTTTATTCACAATTTGTAACAAAACAATGATTATTTTCATTTTTTTTACCCAACATTCATAACATTAGTAATTATTTAATTTTAACCTATCTTATATAAATTTAATAATAATGCAGTAACTACTTTCATTTTTTTATCCCACATTGGTAAAAAAGTAATGTTAAACTTACTCTATGTTAAATAAACATTTTAGATTTCCTACTATTCATCATCTATTTTGGAGCAATTTAGTAACACTTGCAAGGTTAGTAATTATTTTATTTTTTTATTAATTTAGTAATGATTGTTTTATGGCTTTATTAATTTAGTAATGTGTTTTTACTGCTTTATTGCTTTATTCTTTTACAATTTTATTTTTTTAAACATTCTTAAAAATGGTAAAATTAAACCTAATCTATCTTATTAATACAGGATTGTTTAGTCTTTGGAGCAATTCACGAAGGTTTTCAAGAAGAACAGGAAGATTGCAGAGAGGAACTTCTAGCAGATTCAACAGAGGAGGTTCTACCACTTTCCGGGTTAGTTTTATATTTTTTTAAACGTTTTTTTTTTTTAAATTCGTGTATTATTAATCGAGGCAAGGCTTGCCCCTTATTCTAAGAATATTCGCTTTGGGTTTAAAATAGAAACTAATTTTTTTTTACCAAACCTACCCATGCCCCCTTCCTTATTTTTTTTTACCCTCTGCCCATGTTCTAAATTTTTTTTTTATCATCAACCCCGCCTCCCCACCCCCTAAAAAAATTAGAAATTAATTAATTTTTTTTTTTTAAAACCTCACCTTCCCCCTCCTCCCAGGCCCCCTTGGGAGCCAAAGGGCGGCCCTCACGGTCGCCGTCGATGCCCGACATCAAGCCGTCGTGAGGGCTACCCTTTGGCACCCAAGCGAGTGGACGGGGGCCGTAAGGGCCGCCCTTTGGGCATCGACGAGGGTCGTGAGGGCCGCCCTTTGGGCATCGACGAGGGCTGTGAGGGTTTCCCTTTGGCGCCTAAGCGAACGGACGGGGGCCATGAGGGCTGCCCTTTGGTGCCCAAGCGAGCGGATGGGGGGCGTGAGGGCTGGCCTTTAGCGCCCAAGCGAGCGGAGGTCCGTTTCTCGAGCGCCAAAGGGCGGCCCTCATGTCCCTTGTCGATGCTCAAAATCGAGGGGGCCGTGAGGGCCGCCCTTTGGCACCCAAGCGGGCGGAGTTCCGCCGCTTGGGAAACCCTCATGGCCCTCTGCCGCTCACTTGGGCGCCAAAGGGCGGCCCTCACGGCCTCCATCGATGCCTGACATCGAGGGGGCCGTGAGGGCCGCCCTTTGGCACCCAAGCGGGCGGCCTGGGAGGAGGGAGAAGGGAAGAGTTATATATATATATATTTTAATTAATTCTAAATTTTTTTTGGTAGTTTAAATATTTGGTGTTTAACTTTTATTGTATTGTCTTTTTAATTTTTTTTTATATTGTTTTTTTAATTTTTATTAGTGGGGTTAGTTTTAATTTTTTTTAAAACTTTTGTATTATATTGCTAGGTGGGAGGGTTATTTATAATTTGTTTTTAAATATTTTATTATATTGTTAAGGGGTTAGGGGGTAGGAGGTTAGTTTTAAATTTCTTTTTTAAAATTTTTATTATATATTTATGTGGTAGGGGTAGGTGTAATTTTTATTTTAAAATTAATTATTATGCTCGTTAGAGGGGTAGGGTGTAGGTTTACATTTAAAAAAAAAAAATTCAAAACGTAAAAAACAACGATTATGAAGATAAGAATATTTTTAAATTTTTTAAAACGTTTTTTAAATACAGTTTATAGTGAATATTGATGTTGATTTTGTTTAGATTATAAATTTTTGTTGATTTATTTTAAAATTCTACATTTTGGATATAGGTACAATGGCATCAAGGCGGATATCTGTAAACATTTCTGGATCAAGAGCGGCAATCATTGCATCGGAAAAAATAGTTGAGGCATCTGAGAATGTTGAGACTCAAGAGAGAGTTCTTAGCTTTGAAGAATTAAGAATGAAGAATGCTAGATAATGGAAACATGCAGCAGAAGAAGATAGAACAGAGTATCATTGGCATCTGAAGGAAAAAAATCAAGGAAAACCAGAAAGCATTCTCTTATTTTGTTATGCAGATCCATATATTCAAGCAGATTACAATCTATTGGGATTGCTAAGAGATATATGTGTAGTGCCAGGTACAGATATTGTTTATTAACAGGTGAAACAAGCCAAGACCTTTGCAAAAATCCGATATGCTTTGAAGATTGCAAAATATAATGTTCAAGAAAATTTCACAGATTTTTGTCAAGGGGTCGTGGATGAAATTGAAAGCGGGAGAGTAAGTTTGAATATTGATATTATTCTTAAACTGGTTTTGTTATAACTTGGATATCACAATGTAATAGATTTAATACGATAATGTTTTTATTTTGCAGGATTTTTCCATTTCGATTTCAAAAAATTTGAATGGAATTTATTATATAGAGGCCGATCCTATGGATGTCATTACTGTCGCTTTTCAAAAGGGACCAGAAGCAAGGAAGAAAAAAAAACTGTGTTAAATGTTCAAACTGAAGAAGTACAAGCAGAAAGAGGAAAGAGCATCCGACAATCAAATCAGGTACCTAGAAGGGTTATATTTAAATCTTCATCTCACCGAACTGAACATGATGAAATTGTTGCAAATGAGCTTGTTACTCCTGCTAGTAAGAGTAGCAAACAATCTCGTAAAAGAAATATGGTTTAGAGTGCCTCGATTCCTGTTGAAGGCATTGTAGATTTAGAAGGAACCCCTTCAAATCAAAAAAGGAGGAGATCTGTTGTTGTTGAAACCAATGTTATTACTGAATCTGAGAGTGAAAATTTTGGTGGCAGTAGGGAAATCATTACTCCAGGTGCTACTTTAGAGGATGGTATTGTCAAGACAACACAAAATTCCATTCGAGATCGATTGCGGAGGGATAAGTTGGTTAACAATGGACATATATTTGAGTTGAATGTGAATCAACTTTATAAACCCACAGAAGGGAAAGATCACTTTAGAATTAGAAAACCACATCACTTGCATATTCACAACTTGAAAGCATTGATGAGGCACAATCCCTATGCACATGTTGTTGACTACCTAGTCCTTGTTGACCCGGAAGTTGTTCCTACTAGAGATGACTTTGATGAAACAAGATGTTTTCATTACAAATATTATGTTCTTGGAGGGAATCATTCTGTAGAGGCAAGAAGAGAGTTGATGCAAGAATATCCCAATAACCCTATTTTTGAAACAGTTAAATGCATCATTTATGCTGGTTTAACAGATGTTGAAGCAAAGTTGTTGGCACGGGATCATAACACAGATAGTGAATATAGGTTGACAATGAAATTTGTTCAAAGGGTGAGATTTATACACAGTGAATTTGTGCAAATATGTGGTGGGGAAAAATCTAGAGTTGATGGAAGTTTTTGGAGACAATGTTGTATGGAAATAGGTCTCCCTATTAAAGATGATATTATGCTACAAAAAAGTTCCAGAGGAAGTGATGCATTCAGGCCTGTAGATGCCTATTTCTAGTTGGCATTCAGAGTTGGGAAAACATGGGATTTGATTGATGACATATTTAGCTTGTGGGAGAATATTGGCATAAAAAACCAAAAAGTGAAAAAAGGTAGAGTTGTTCCATGGAGCGGTGCTAAGGCAGGTCCTGATGTCAAGAATCTGCCAGAAGACATGACTATTACACCTTGGAGAACAATGCAAGGTATGAAGGATGAAACATTAATAGCTACAATACTATCTCAGGTAAAGTCAGGTGAATTATCCATGGAGGAAATGTGCAGCGAACTTGAGAAGTAAGTTGAGCATTTTTTTGAGTTTAACATTTTTGTTATGTTCTAGGTATTCTGTTATATTATTATATATGATTGTAAACATAATTTATTGTTTCATTGTCTAGTCACAAGGTTTACATGAAAATACAAGAGGAGATGGTTAAAATGTTGAGTGAGAAGAGTTGGGATGATGTCAAATGCAACTATCCAGACTCAAGCTCGATAGAAAGTTTACAACAATTTTTTGTTGCATTCAAGAAGGTATGTTGATCTATGATACATCCTATTTTATTTATTTTCTAATTCAATTCATTTCTATTTTATTACTTATAGAGATCATTTTCATTTGAAGATGCCAAAGAGGGGTGGAGCGCGAGTACCGGAGTCCTTCAAAATCCACATCCAAAGAGCCAAAATAGAACGAAAAATGAGACAATGTCTTGCAAATGTTGAACTTGATGATACACTTGATCATTATATTTGGAATGGGCTTGACACTGTGCAATATAGAGTCATTTTAGGTGACTATGCAGACATTGCAAATCTTGTTCCTAAAAAGGAGTACACACTAGTGATTGCAGATATCCCTCATGGATACAATATCCGAAACACTACTTATGATTGTGAGCCTTATACTTACCAATCATTTAGTAAAGTGTTTTCGGGATTTGTAGATGTCACAACATCACCACTATGGAGATTTGTTGTTTTCCATTCAGACACACAATTAGGGGGCTTGTTGACAGCCTTCAGGGGTAAAGGAAAAAAAAGGAAGCAACTTCGTTGGTAATATATTTGCACTATATTATCAAAATTTTGAATTTATAAATCAATTATATTTATTGATAAGTTAATTAATTGTTTTATATTTTTGTTACAGGAAAAAGCCTAATGTTCGTAGCTCAAGAAGCGATCCATTCCTGAGTGATGCTGAAAGCATACATGTTGCAACTTGGACACAGGAGGATGCTTATGAACCTCTTTTAATCAATGAGAAGAGAGGAAGAAAACATAGTCAGATATTGAGTTATAATGCCGTGGTAAAAAAATTAACATATGAAGAAAGGGATTTGAAAGGAGTGACTGTAAACATCTATCAAAAGCCACAAGCGTTGATTAATTATCTCATAGATACATTTTCAAGAGAAGGAGATTGGGTCTTAGATTTGTTCACGGGTTTAGGTAAACTTTCTCATATTACATATGAAATAATATATCAAGTTTTATTGTATGTTTTATCCTTCATTATTTTATTGTTTTAAAGTATGCTTCTTTATGTTATTTGACTTAACTTTAATTTTGTTTTTGGTGATTAGGTACAACAATAGCATGCTCCTTACAGAAAGGAAGAAATTGCATATCGATTGATAATGATCCACTCCAATGCAATTACATAAAACAAAGAATTAAGGCTATTCAAGTTCTTCCAGATGAACTGCAAGAAGTTGGTTTGAAGAAATGAGAGTTTAGTGAAACACTTGTGGCAAAGATGTCAAAAGAGCCCCAACCCCCGTTAGGAGGGGTGTTTGGAAAGGAGCACTTTGGGGATCTTGCAGACATAGAAGACCCAATGGAAGAGGACATTGATGTCCTTGAGGAAATTCAATCCCTAGAAAATTCCAATGTCGATGAAGAATTTGGCATGCATGATATTGTTGAATAGTTTCATGTTTTGAAGAAAATGTTAATTTTGACAATTTTTGACAGTTTTTTTATCAAATATATTAGTAATGTTTTGACTTTCAAACTTTATTTTAGAAATAAAATTTCTAAATATAATGTTTTTAATATGTTTTTTACAAATAATTTGTATATTTTTTCTTGAATTTATGTGAGTCGTCACTTTTCGATAACTAATATGAAATATGATCATTTTTAGAGAAAAAATCTCTGAAAATTCATTGAAAATGGTTTAAAATGTTTTTATTTTCTCGAAATGTTTACAATTTTGTCAATAAAAATGCCTTATTTTGTCCATAAAAATGTCTTATTTTATAGAAAAAATCGTAAAATGTATATGTTTTTCATTATAAATTGCTTAAAAATGTATGTTATTTTGTTAAATTTCAAAAAACACACTTGAAAATAAAAATTAAAAATATTTTACAACAAAGATAATTCAAAGGTCCCAAAAAATGTCTCAAAATGAAAATGTATGATACTGACATCAACCTTTTTGTGAAACGGGGGTAAAAATAGCTACTAAAATTAGGAGAGAGAAAAATGAGAACTATGTCGAGTTCTCGTTTCATAGTATAAGTGGTTTGGAAAGGTCTAGTTGAGAAGTACACAATTTGAATGTTCCAATACATACTTAAAAGTTGAATTCTAGGTACTATCATGCAAAAAAAATGTTGTTTGTGACCTCAAAGTGGCCGTAGAAGTACAGGATGTGAAAAAACTGTAAAAAACTACCAAGATGGAATACTGTGTTTTGAACCAATGGACTAGGTGGGTAGCCACTGATCTCAACCTCGATCACACATGTCCCTAATAGTGACCATATCCATGTTAAGGGGAACATCCCTAACACTTAATTTGAGTGAATAAGATTAAACTCTAATTTTTACATAATTCTTGGTAATAGTTCTTAAAAAGAATGAAAAAATCCTACAATTTTACTTTTGTGATCTCTTAAGACTCCCCTTTCTCCAATAGTATTGAGGTTTCCTTTTGAGGCCCTATCACAGTTTCTTCTAATCATATATTTCAGAGGAAAAGGGAAATAACCTTGGGAGTTGACCCACCATGTGTTGGGCGTTTTGATAGGGATGAGTTGATTCAAGTCCATGCCTAGTGAAGGGATTTGTCTGATCTCTTATGGGGGACAATTCTTTTCATCTTCCTTCTAATGATAAGAATAAATGGATCTATGGATTTGTTTTTTGATTCCTCTCTATATTTCATGAAAAATGGTTGACTTGTTTTAGAAATCATCATTTTTCAATATGTCCATATGATGGGCCCTTATTTTGGGTAAGGAAATTTGATCTATTTCTTGTTTTCCTAAAATTATAATGACACAAGTCAATAAAAATGGAACCTTATGGACGTGCTTCTCTGTCGCTTCCTCGTAGTTGGCAAGTTCCTTGTCAATGATGTCGCACAATAGGGCTACATGGATTGAGTATGGCGTAGGTCTCTTGCTTTCTCTGTGCATCCCCTTTGGAGCACCATACCTCTCTGCATCTTGTATTGCCTCTCGTACCCATGATGGCTTCCTATTGTGGGATTTCTTCTCACGAGGTGGATATTCTTGTGCTTCTTCCATCTCGCGGTCTTCATTATATTTTTGAATCACTTATTCCATTGATGTATCTTTGATCCTAGGAACTTTAGGTTCTTCAGTGTCTTCAACAGGTAGCTTTCTCGATTTGATGTAGGCTGAGTCTTTGCCAAATGTTACGTCTGTGCTGATATCGATACTCTTGAAAGCAAGGAAGTATATTTGGTAGGCCTTCAAAATTTCACTGTATCCTACGAATATACCCTTCTTTCCTGAAAGATCTAGCTTCGTCCTCTTCTCCTTTGGAATGTGTATGTACACTCAGCAACCAAATATCCTGAGATGGATCACTTCTGGTTTCTCTCCGGAGAACACTTCTTCTGGAGTCTTGTTTTCTACTACTCTATGAGTAGTACGGTTCTGTACATACACATCTTTCCTCGCAGCTTCTTCCCATAGGTTCCTCAGAAGATCTTGGTCATGAAGCATTTCTCTTGCTGCTTCCATTATTGTTCTATTCTTTCTTTCTGCAACACCATCCTGTTATGGATTGTATGTGTTGGGTAAAATATATGCACTCTAATTCAACATTTAAATTGTCAACCCGGGAAGGGAGCCTATGAGATGCAATCACTATATGTGCAGGATTGAAGGCTTGAACTATCCTAAGCTGACTAAAGATGCAAACGTGCTAACATGCAACTATATGATTTTAAACTACTTGCATGACTTTCATAATTATTCTATCTATGAAAACAAGAAACTGATTAACAAATGCGGTGAGAAGGAAATTTAATAAAGATGTTTAACTGAATTGTATTTGATTTGGAAAGTAGAAAACTTGATAAAGATATTTATTATAGATGCAAGTAGAAAATTTGATAAAGATATTCATTTATGATCCAAATCTTATATCATGAGCATCTTCATTATTTGTATGAATGGAAACTATTCTTGTAATTAACAAGTTAAAACAACTCAGAAAAATAGAATTATTAACTATGATTTGAAAACAAACTACTTAGAAAACAAGACTGATCAATTCTAAAACAGTAACTAATTAGCAAATTAGATATGAAGAATTTAACTATGGAAGAAGATTGAAAGCAGGTTAAGGAATAAGTAAGAGAAAGGACGAAATAATGATGAAGTTTAATTAACAAGTCTACATAACATAAAACAAGAGTTAAATTACATCTCAAACCATTACTTAGGAGTAAGAAGAATGATGATTGAGAGGTAGAAGAGATTAGATTCTGAAAAAGGCCTAAAACAATGCAGAAAATACATAGGTCCGAATGACAATCTGAACGTCGGTCTGAATGGTGGTTCGAATGATAGTCTGAATGGATGAAAATGAGTTAAATTAAGGAAAATAAGAATTTTGGATGATTTAATTACCAACTGGCTTATGCAAGTGTCCCTACTATGCAAAGAAAGATATAGATTAAGTAGAGGCTAAACTAACGAGATGTTAATTATTCTAATCATTATCTAAGTAGAGGAATGATTTCTATGAGATATAGGAAGAAGGTTAAGACGGAAGAAGATAGAGTTAACCTACAGCAAAATAGAAGAAAAACTAACAGAGGAGAAGAAAAAGAAGCTAATACTAACTATGGAGGTATTTGGAAGCAATATCTAACTAAAGGTGATGGAAGAAGAATTGAAAACAAACTACAAAACTATTTAAGCTTTGGTCAACCATTCCTAATCCTATAGAAGAGATTATATTAGCAGCAAAATAAAGTTCACAACGAAAACATTAGTAGGACTAATCTAACTATGAAATGAATTTAAAACATGAACTAATTAACTTATCTAGTTGTAGAAAAGACTGAAAGTAATCAAGAAAGCTATGCTTGACTGGTCATACTAAATTCTGCAAACATAAAAACAAAATACACATAACATAAAACAAAAGTTTTTATTTATATGAACAATAAGACATGAACAATGACAAAATACATAATACGAAATAGGAATCTCATTTATGTAAACAACAGAACATTATTTCTAACACAAGACAACAACATCATGTACAAAATAAATACGGAAACAAAACAGCTTATCTGCACAACACAAATTATATACACAGACAGGAGATCGCTAGGCGTTGAGGGTTCTGTCTCAGCAATAAAAGGCTATGCCCTGATTAGTCAATCAACACGCATGCTGTTGAATCTTCATAAAAACTAGAACAAAGGTATATTGAATCAAAAACAAAGTGTTACAGTATTTCTGTGTCTATTTGCAGCTTGGGAAAAACTAATCAAGGCTAATTCCGTCTCAATCATGTCAACAAAACAAGACAGGACTTAGTTCATCTCAGTCACAAAGATGTCTATTTATACATGATTACAAATGGGGGAGAAGGTTGACAGAGTCGACCTCTCTAATATTAGAGGCGCTTAATGACTGTAACTAGCTGCTTTAAGTGAGGCATGCCAACACATAGATCGCCTTCCTGCTTCCACGGGGTTGATTCCTTCACGCCGCTGCTGCAGCGTTGATCTACCTTGGATGTGGAACGAGCAGTGTGTTGGAGAACTGATAGTGGGAGGACGGGCTTCTTCCAGAACAGTGGCGTGAATGTGTGTGAACAAGCGTGCGTGATCCCAGGCCAACGAGCAAGATAGTCAACGTTTGGAGTATTGATGTGGGTGTGGTGATGTGTTGGCAAGCTCAGCAAACCTGGGGACGAATATTCTAGAGCAATAGCTCTTTAACCATCAACACGACGTGGCTAACAGAACCCACGTGCCCTTTTGCTGCTTTCACGGCCTGAGGTAAGATAGCCGTGGTTTTCGGAGATTGAACGCGGGGATGAACGATGAGCTGAATGCATTTGAGTTTTAATATGTAGCCTAAAGTCTGAACGAAGGGTCATTTGAAAAACGCAGCCTACCAATTAAAACAAAAATGTCAATTATGCCCATAAAATGTCATTTTAACATAAACAAATCATAATATAATGAAATATAAACAAGATTTGCATAATAGGTAAATACGTGTGTACCTGGACTATTTAATGGGCTAAATGGAAAAGAAAACAACTTACTATAGCAAAAATGATAGAAATAACGCCATTTCGAGTAGATTAGATGAAAAAATGGTGACAAAAATGGATATCAACACTCCCCCAAACCGAAGATATGCCAGGTCCCACTGAGCAAAGAGAAAAGAAATAAGGAAGAAGTGGATGCAGCTAGATGGACTCGGAAAGGATGAGAGCGAGCAGAGTGATGGCGAGGATCAAACAGCGGTCAATTTTTAAAACAAGGTCCAATCGAATGTTCGAAAAATCATGAGATGAAAATTTGGCACGTTTGAACGATCACGCCATTATTCAGAATTTTTGAAACGTGTACCATAATAAAGATATGTGCGTTAATGAATTCATATGATTTGTGAAATATTCAACCATGTCCAAAGTAAACTTTGTACAGGTTGAAAGAAAATTTTCATCATAGGATTATAACATAGTGCATTAAAAATCATGATGATCTTTAATTAAGAAAGTGACAGTTCGCATGTTGATTTTTTTGCATATAACTTAATTAAAAGTTAAAATCATATGATAACAAGATAATAATTCTGAAAATCGCAATAATGCATGATTAATCGATTCATTGGGTGAGGTTGAGATGAATTAAAGGACTAAGATCATGTGCAGAGATGATATTTGATTAATCCCCGATATGGTTAGTTGTTTAGATTTATCAATAGAATTTCAAAAATTAAATACCTTAGCACACTTAATCATGATGTTATAAGTTATGGTTTCATTTCAATCATCATTCATTTGATTCATTCGACCCTTCATACAGACCATTTGTCTGTACAAGATGTGTTTGCTGGATCTGATTGCTGTTGATTATGCAGAAACTTTTTGAGGCTACCAACACACAAAATGATGATGTAAACCTGCTATTCTGAAATCTTTAGTCACTCGTCTTTGTTCAACATGGATCAGAACATTTTTTTTTCTTCTGTTACTTGCATTATTCTTGAAACAAAATATCATTGTATAAGGACTTTAATTGTATTATAAGTAAACAGAAAAATAGAAGCAATTCTGAATCCTAGTTAAAAAAAAAGAAATAATGTTGAATCCTCCCCCAAACCGAAGGTATGGCACGTCCTCGGGCCATTAATAAATTAATACTAGGTTGTATGCTTCTTATGTAAATATTCTAGATCAACATCAATCAGCAGGAAATCCTAAAAAAAAAAAACATCGTTATTCTAAAAACTAAAACTTTTTGAGAAAAAGATGTATTCATGATACGACCAAAACAATATCATACTAAGTCAGATTCTTCAATACATGCAAATTCATCAGTTTATGCTCACAAAGACCACATAAAGAATAATAGTGTAAGAGATGCGAAAAATGCCATAGGAAAACTAGTCGTCCATAACTCATTGTAAAGATTTCTTGTCATCCAAAGAATATAGATAAGGTTCACCATAAAGTTTGTGAGATCTACTATAATTATAGGTCCCATTTATAGGATATTCATATCCTAGGTATTTGTTTGAATTAGAAACGTTTGAACAAAGTTCATCATAAATAAAACTGGGATAAAAGTAAACCAGCCTAGATCCAAATCCTAGGCTTGATAGAGCCTAGGATTTGGAGCTAGGCTGATTACATTTTATGGACAATAATATGGACAAACTTAATGTAACCTTAGAAGATCTCCCTCATATTATACTTTTTATTTTTAGCCTATAATAAAGACAAAAGTTACACCAGAAACATTACAAGATCTCCCCCATACTGAACTGTAGAAAGCTTCTTGGTGCAATCAACAAAATTTTTGAAAAATAAAATTCTACTCTTATTAGTCAGTCAAGTTCGAATTAGGGTGAAGAATCGATCGATACCTTTGAAAACCAACATGAAACACATATCGATCTCATTGCAGCTTTTGATTGCCCAAGACGCAACGGCATTCATTGTTGCAGCTGTCGTCGTAAGTATTCCTTTGAGGCCGCTTTATTTTTGATGCGCTATGAATGCTCAAGATTCCAGCTGCGCGTATTTGAAAGCGCCTTTTCATTATTCGAATACATTGTCAGTTGGAGTCCAACTCGAAAAGTGCAATATTCGCCTTGATCCTGATTCGCCGCTTCTCATCCCCTTTCCATAAATACCCATGAATGTTGAATTCCACAAAACCATTCATCACAGTTCGAATTCTCTCAAAAACTACGAGTGCAGTAGTACAGTTTGGTGGAGCTTCCAATTTGAGATCATAAAAATGGCTTCTTGTGTTGTCTCATGCGACGCCAACCCTCTGAACAGGGTGTGTGAGGAAATCCATCTCGCCTGCAAAGGTATTAATCGGATTAGTCCAGCTCATTCTCTTGATAACATAGATCAATATATGTTGTTGTTTTATGCTTTTGTTTAAGGGATTTTCCTTTCTGGTTAAAAATAACAGGTCTGGGAACTGACGAGGAGAAGATAATTGGAATACTGGGAAGCAAAAATGAGCAGCAGCGGAAGGAGATAAGAGAAACCTACTATGCAATGTATAAGGAAGACCTATGCAAGCGGCTGGAGAAGGAGCTTCACGGCAAATTAGAGGTGTGTGAATATTGTTTTATGAGATTTCAGAGATCCATGTCAATTTTACATTAGGTTTAGCCGTTGTTAGCTCTACAAAGCGTAGTAGGATATGGATAAACCGGAGACGTAACACTCCAATTTCCGGGCATGATTCTGCAACATTCCAATTGGAATTTGAAAGTTTAATAAAAGTTCCACCATGAACTCTGATTTTTCTTATGGTTTCACCATGCCTCAAGGGTTCTGGTACGTCTATGACCAAATGAAGACGTGAAACCCACACAAACGATGGGAATCATGAAGATTCGTTTCTGCTTGCTTTGGGAATGCTGCCCGGAAAGAAATGTTTTGTTGTCTGCTTATCCAGTGTTGGGGACTTAATAAATAGCATTTATAACGCTCTATTGCTGACTAGATTAATTTGGCGAAATATCACGTGCATAGATTAGACATTTCCACTCTTTTTGATGAAAAAACGTATGCATAGTTTAATGGATCCACTGTAATTTCGGTTTTTAAAGGATGTGGGTCCATTTAGGGGCAGAGTTCTTCGATGGATCACTGAGGAAACTCTGACTTCGGGGACCGTTTATGGAGGAAATCTGCCCCCTCCATGGAAGAACTCTGGCCTCGATGTTTTGGCTTTCTCAGAATAGACTTGAATATTTAAAAATCTTATAAACAAAGTTGATAAATGAGAATTATACCGAGTATGCTTCAGAAAAAGCTTGAGCCCAAGCTTTGTGAAGGTGAAATATAATCTGTGTGTAATTTGGTTAAGTTGCTATGTTTTGTTAGGGTAATATATAAGTCTATAGTTTTATGTATTCATTTTCAAGAATGTTAAATATCTTCTCTCAATTATTTATATCACAATTATTTATGTAAAAAAAAATCAAGATTTCTAAATATTTAACGGTGGTAAAAGTTGTTTATATTTTATTGTAAAACTTGTTTAAGCTTGGGTTATGCGATGTTAATTTATGCAAAGTTAATCAAATAAGTTTTGCAAAATCAAAGCAAAGAAAAGAAAGACTCTCATTTACTGTGCAGTTCATTTTTTTAACTGGGCGGTGTGCTTTTCCCTTGAAAGGGGACTCTCTCTCTCTTGACATATACAGTTACACTAAAATTTTGTTTCATTTGTGTTGCTACATGCAGAAAGCCATTGTCTTATGGATGCACGAGCCAGCTGAGCGGGACGCTATCATTGCCGGAACAGCCCTGGAAGGATGGTGTACCGATGATCGTGCTCTAATCGAAGTAATTTGCACCAGGACGTCCACTCAAATCATTCAGATTCGTAAAGCTTACCAGAAACGATATCAGAGGTGCCTCGATGATGATGTAATCTGCAAAACCAACGGTCCCTTCCAAAAGGTTGGATCAGGACCTAGAGCTATAAGCACTTCAAATACCAGTTTTGTTTATCTGAAAATCTCAATCTGTTTTCTTGAAATCTCAGTCTGTTTCCATAAATTTCTTACTTGCTAATGGATTTGGAATTTGGATTTCATGAACACAGCTACTTCTGGCGCTGCTAAAGGCACACCGATGTGAATGTAAAGGAATAGACTTGAACAAGGCTAGATGTGATGCCAAAATGTTATACGAAGCGGGTGAAGGACGGTGCGGAACAGACGAGGAAACTTTTATCCGGATCTTCAGCGAGAGAAGTGTGGCCCAACTACGCGCTACATTTGCCTGTTACAAGCAAGAGTATAGTCACGATATTATGAAGGTATGCTATCCAATGGCATAAAAACATAATTAATCCATGTCTCTCAATATTGCTCTTCCAATTCTTGGAACAGTCAGATTTAGTTAGCTTGCAAGACGATTGATATGTAACTTTTTTAACAATGTTTACGACAACAACAGGCGCTAAAGAGGGAAACGCAGAAGGAATTTGAGGAGGCCCTTAGAGTCACAATCAAGAGCATGTATTTGCCGGCTAATTATTTCGCTAAGGTATTACTTTTGTATGGATAATCTACTCTTCCATCAAGTGTTAGAATTTCAAATCCAATCCACCCTTTGACTGTTAAACAATTTTATAAGACGTTTTAAGCATTTTGTTGAAGAAATGTGACTGTTAATATTGGATTCTGACTGTTTTTGACATGCAAATCGCCTAGCGATGGGCAATTTATGGTCAAATTACATCCTTTCAAGTTCAATCTAGCATTTCGCTACTCCATTGCATTAATATACTTGTCTCATAATGTACTTGTTTGATATTATTGCAGGTTCTCCACATAGGAATGAAAGGACTAGTAAATGACCAATCAGCAATAGCTCGTGTGATAGTGAGTCGGGCAGAGGTGGACTTGAAGGACATCAATGTTGTGTATGAGAGAAAGTATAAAGTGAGCATTGTGCAGGCCTTCCAGCAGGAGATCTCTGGTCATTTCAAGAACTTCTGCCTTGCTCTCACCGTTAGCGCTGGCATTCCCCAAGAGCCCAACGCATACTGCAGTTGCAATTAAGCAATCTCTTATTGGGACAATCCTAGTATGTATCAGCTAGCTAGCATATGATGATAATAATAAGGACTTACTGTCCACTGCTCCGGGATGGCCTTAACTACAATAGTTCACGAGCATCGTGCAGGCAGTCATGCTACGCACTTATGAATCATATTTTCTACGAATCTAATGCAATGCCTGCCTCGCTTTCAGTCTCTTAATCATAGTGGTCATGCTATGGCTTGGGCTCTGGTTTAGTTTTTGTTAATATTACGTTACTGTGTAAGCGCAAATTAAACCCAAAGAGAAATGTGATCAATGAAAGGTTAGGACTGAACAAATTAGCTCTAGTGGCCTATGATTCCAGACATCCCAAGTAATTATATATTTTTCTAAATTAGGATACAGATCTATATTATTTTACCAATAAAGTAAAATCCTCCAAAAAGGGAAATGTTTGAGATTGTTTTTCAGTAAACAAATGAAAATATATATAGATTGAAAGCTTGCTATGTTATAAAGAAAACAAAAGCACTAGTGACATAATAATTTGATTACAAAATTGACAATGAGGGATTTTGCTTTGAACCTCTATCTTAAGACTATGATGTTAGAGGATCTAGGTAGACCCTTTTCATGGAAAAAAAACAAGAAAAATCTGATTGCTTGGTTATTTGAGTTACTATTCATTGGTAGAATGTAAGTTAACGATGAATTCAGGTGGAGTGTTGTTGATTGTCCTCAAGATGATGCTCACTCAACCCCTTTTTTGAGGCTTTGAGTCATCCTCTGTTGGAAATATCTAATTAAATGAGTTGATCGCATAGTTACTGCGTCGATTCTGTTAGTCACCCTGAGAGCCGTTTTGTGTCAACCCATGTAAGTTTGTCAGTTAGTTCACTGAACAATCCGTGGAGGTCTTGTTTGTAGTTACTTCACCGCGCTAATAGTTCGCAAGTTAAGAAACCTTAGGATATAATTAATTACAATGTTTAATGCAATCGTGTAGCTTCCATAAGAAGCATTCCTAAGTTGGTTGATAGAAAACTCTATAAATAGAAGCTCTTAGTTAAAACTAAGAGAGATGTGTAAGAAGAAGAAAGGAGAAGAAGCTCCCATGAATTGTAAAAAGAGCCCAAGCTCTGTGAATGTAAAAGACCGCAGTGAAACTCACTTCCATGAATTGAGGAGCTGCACAGTTTACCTTGGTAAATATATAAGTCTATGTTTTATGTTTCATTCTCAAGAATGTTGTATTTTGCAAGTCACACATCATCTCCAATTTTACTTGTGTGAATGTTGTTTACATTTACCCGCAGTAAAAGAAATCAAGATTCATAAATAGTTCACCGCACTGAAAGTTCTAAATTAAACATGGAATAACTTCGGGTTAGATGTTTTAAGTTGTTATGTCTTAAAGAAATATTTTACATGAAAAGTTTGGTTAAGTGAACCGCAAAGTATTTGAGAATACCCCGAAGTAAAGTATTGTGGAGAAATTAACTTCGCATCACTCTAAAGTTCACTACGCAACAAAAAGTCGAAATCGCGCACTTGCTGCGAAGTGAATGACGCGCAGTTACTTGCCGCGAGGTGAATGCTGCGAAGTAAAAGTTGTACTGTGAAGTTAACCCTGCGCAGTAAAAGTTAGTTGCTGCGCAGCTAATACTGCAAAGTTAATTCTTAGTGAAGGAAGGGTTCCGCCAAGAGAAATTTGGGATTCTTGCTGGATGGTGCTAAGTCCCAATCTAAAGAAAAAAAAGATATTGAGCTAGTGTGTAGTTAAATCCTATTTACTGCACGGTGTTCCTTTTCCCTTGATCTGGTATCAGAGCCAGGTTTATGGAAAGAAGGAATTCAATTCATAAGGAAAAAGCGGTTAAGAATGGCTTCCACTGCGGGTAATTTGCAAACCCCAATATTTACTGGTAAAAATTATGAATATTGGTCTCTAACTATGAAAGCTTTATTTAGAGGTCAAGATGTGTGGGACATAGTCCAGACTGGTTATGCAGAACCAACAGATGCAGCAGCATACAACAATCTCACACAAGCTGAGAAGGATGTTCTGAGGGAACAAAGGAAGAAAGATGGAAATGCGTTGTTCCACATACATCAAGCGACACATGAATCCATACTCCCAGGAGTAGCAGCAACGCAGTCAACAAAGGAAGCATGGGACACACTGGAAACATCATATCAAGGTTTCAACAAGGTAAAGACTGCCAACCTTCAAATTCTTAGAAGAGAGTTTGAATCTCTGTCAATGAAAAATACAGAGTCAGTAGACTCATTCTATACTCGTGTAATTGGTCTAGTTAATCAAATAAAGTCTCATGGAGAAAATCTAACTAACCAAAGAGTTGTTGAAAAGGTTCTCAGAGTTGTGCCAAAGAAATTTGAATCTTTGGTTGTAACCCTAGAGGAAAACAAAGATTTGTCCATATTTACTATTGATGAGTTGTAAGCCTCATTACTCAATCATGAACATAGAATCAGCGGTTCAGAAACATCGTTGGAAGGTGCGTTTGCAGCACAGTCGCCAATAAGTCGCAGTAGAGGCAGAGGAAGATCAAACTCTAGAGGCAGAGGATGAATTTCGTTCAGAGGAGGTCGCAGCAGCAGTCCTGCACATGTCGCAGGAAGAAGCCAGGATCATACCCCCAATCAGCCAAGTGGACAAAGCTATGATAAATCAAATATTCAATGTCATTATTGTAAGAGGTATGGACACTTCACATATGAATGCAGGAAGAAGCAGTATGACCAAGGAAAGCAAGGTGAAACTCAGTCAAGCAGCAACAGCACTGCGAACAGTTCACTCTTCTTGGCATGCGCATCATCGCTGGAATGCAATGCTGTCCAAGAAATTCCAAATGACATCTAGTATTTAGACTCAGGCTGTAGCAATCATATGATTGGTAATTTAAGTTTATTTTCCAGTCTAGATAAATCAGTTCAAACTGATGTAACACTTGGAAACAATATCCAAGTCACTGTTTTGGGTAAGGGTACTGTTGATATTCTAACAAAACAAGGGGAGCATAAATTTATGCCTGATGTGTATTATGTTCAAGGTTTGAAGCATAATCTGATGAGCATTGGACAGATGATGGAAAAGGGTTACAGAGTTCATATGATAGGAAAGCGCTGTGTGATCAAAGATGTATACCCAAGCAATCAGTTAATAGCCAAAGTGCAGATGACAAGTAATCACTTGTTTCCTTTGAGGATAACACCAATAATCAAAGGTAAAAATACTCATGTTATTCATGAAAGTCAGAAAGAAAATTCTGAAGTTGCGTTCAAGACAGAAAGCAAAGGAGCAGAAGTTCGCAGCGACAAGGAAGAAAAAGGCAGCGCAATGCAAGCTGCGTTTCAAACAGAGATGAAGGATGAATCCTGGTTATGGCATTTCAGATTTGGACATCTGAACTTTGGTGGGATGAAGCTACTGCACATGAAGGATATGGTGAAAGGATTGCCACTAATTTAAAAGCCAGAGAGAATTTGTAAAGGCTGTATCTTTAGAAAGCAGCATAGAGAGACTTTTCCAGTCGAAAAGTCATACAGAGCTCTTGTACCACTTGAAATTGTGCACTTCGATATCTATGGACCGATGCAAACACCATCCATGGGAGGATGCACATATCTTCTCACATTCATTGATGATTTCACAAGAAAAACCTGGTTCTATTTTCTAAAACATAAATTTGATGCATTTGACTGTTTTCAGCAGTTCAAGGCACTTGTGGAGAAGTAGAGTGGTTACAGCATCAAAATATTAAGAACAGACAGAGGGGGTGAGTATGTCTCAAATGATTTCCTAAATTTTTGCAAGAATCATGGAATACAGAAGCAATTCACTGCGTGGTATACACCGCAGCAGAATGGTATCGCAGAGAGAAAGAACAGAACCATCATGGAGATGGCGCGTAGTATGTTGGCAGCCGTGCATCTTTCAAATGAATACTGGGCTGAAGCAGTGGCAACTACTGTATACATCATGAATCGATGTCTGACAAAGAGCGTGAAGAACAAGGTTCCATAGGAAGCATGGACAGGTGTGAAGCATAGTGTTTTGCATTTAAATTTTTTTGGTTGTGTAGCATATACACATGTTCTAGATGAGCTGAGAAGAAAATTAGACAATAAAGGACAAAAATGCATCTTTATTGGATATTCTGAAGACACAGAAGCATACAAGTTGTATGATCCCATTGCAAGAAAAGTTATCATCAGTCGTGATGTTCAGTTTGTTGAAAATGAAGCATGGGATGGAACTGTTGAGAAGAATGTGAAAATCATGTCACATGTTGAACATGATGACATCACAGAAGACATGGTTGAGACTCTGCATGTGAATCAGAACATCGCAGCACTGCCTACTCCAAGGATTGCGCAGCATGGTTCAGCACAAGCAATTCTGACATAAGTCGCAGCAACTCCGACAAGCACTTCAAGTGCGCAGTAAACTCCATCAAGCAGTTCGCGCAGTTCGACACCAGCAACTCCGCCAAGGACAAAAAGTCTGTGTGAGATATATGAGGCCGGTACACCTAATTCATTCTCTTGTTTTGCATTATTTTCTCAAGTTAATGATCCTCTAACATATGAAGAAGTAGTTGAAGATGAAGTCTGGGCACAAGCCATGAATGAAGAAATAGAATGCATAGAGAAGAATCAAACATGGGAACTAGTTGATGTTCCTGAAGACAAGGATATGATAAGTGTGAAATGGATTTATAAGACCAAGCAAGATGCTGAAGGAAATGTGCAGAAGCACAAGGCGAGATTAGTAGCAAGAGGGTTCACTCAGCAACCTGGCATAGGCTTCAATGAAACTTTTGCACCTATAGCTCGCATGGACACTATCAGAACAGTTTTGGCCATCGCAGCACAAAAGAAATGACCTGTCTATCAAATGGATGTTAAGTCCGCGTTTCTAAATGGATATTTAGAAGAAGAAGTATATGTGGAACAGCCACACGGCTATGAATTTCCAGGACAAGGACACAGAGGATACAGACTGAAGAAGGCACTGTATGGTCTGAAGCAAGCTCCTCGAGCTTGGTACAGTCACATTGACTCATATCTCATCCAGAATGGATTTCATAGAAGTGAATGTGAGCCAACGCTGTACACAAAAATCAACCAGCAAGGTAATAAGCTGATTGTTTGCCTGTATGTAGATGATTTAATATTTACTGGTAATTTTGGCATAGAAGAATTTAGAACAGTCATGGAAAGTGAATTTGAAATGACTAATTTGGGGCTTATGAAGTACTTTCTAGGCATTGAAGTTCAACAGTTTGAAAATGGGATATTTATATCTCAGTCAAAGTATGCAAGTGATGTATTGAACAGGTTTAAAATGTTAAATAGAAAAATAGCTCCAACACCAGTGATAACAGATTTGAAATTAAGCAAGGATGATGATGGATCCAATATAGATCCCACATTGTTTAAAAGGATCGTTGAAAGCCTTATGTATCTTACAACAACAAGGCCAGACATAATGTATGGAGTCAGCTTAATCTCAAGATTCATGGAGTCACCAAAAGAATCTCATTGGCAAGCAGGTAAAATAATTATGAGGTATGTAAGTGGAACAAGAGACTTTGGTATTATGTATTCCACCTTAGAAAATTTCAAACTCATTGGATACACTGACATTGACAATGGAGGAAGCATAGATGACTGAAAAAGCACATCTGGGAATACATTTCATGTAGGAACAGGTGTCGTATCATGGGCGTCGAAGAAACAGCCCATAGTAACTCTTTCTTCAGCAGAAGTAGAGTATGTTGCAGCTACAAGTGCTGCATGTCAAGCCGTTTGGATGCGCAGGATGTTAAGTGATCTGTTGCAGCATTAGCAAGAACCTACAGTCATTTACTGTGACAACAATTCAACTATTGCACTATCAAAGAATCATGTCTACCACAAAAGAACCAAGCACATCGACACAAGGTATCACTTCATCAGAGACTTGATAAACAACAAAGAAATCTGTTTAGAATTTTGTAGGTCTGAAGATCAGGTAGCAGACATCTTTACCAAACCGTTGGCAAAAGACCCATTTCAGTATCTGCGAAGTTGTTTGGGAATGACAAGTTCTACGCAGTGAACTTGATCATGAACAGAGCATGTTTTTGCTCTGAAACATTTTGTAATATTTTAATTCTGTTTAAAGGATCCCCATCCGCTCATAATTAAGGGGGAGTGTTGGAAATATCTAATTAAATGAGCTGATTACATAGTTATTGCACCGACTCTGTCAGTCACCCTGACAACCATTTTGTGTCAGTGCGATGTTCATTCTCAAGAATGTTGTATTTTGCAAGTCGCACATCATCTCCAGTTTTACTTGTGTGAATGTTGTTTACATTTACCCGCAGTAAAAGAAATCAAGATTAATAAATAGTTCACTGCAGTGAAAGTTCTAAATTAAACATGGAATAACTTCGTGTTAGATGTTTTAAGTTGTTATGTCTTAAAGAAATATTTTACATGAAAAGTTTGGTTAAGTGAACCGCGAAGTATTTGAGAATACCGCGAAGTGAAGTATTGTGGAGAAATTAACTTCGCATCACTCTAAAGTTCACCATGCAGCAAAAAGTCAAAATCGCGCAGTTACTTGCTGCGAAGTGAATGCCGCGCAGTTACTTACCACGAGGTGAATGCTGCGAAGTAAAAGTTGTACTGCAAAGTTAACCCTGCGCAGTAAAAGTTAGTTGCCGCGAAGATAATATTGTGAAGTTAATTCTTAGTGAAGAAAGGGTTCCGTGAAGAGAAATTTGGGATTCTTGCTGGATGGTGCGAAGTCCCAATCTAAAGAAAAAAAAAGATATTGAGCAACTGCGCAGTTAAATCCTATTTACTGTGTGGTGTTCCTTTTCCCTTGATCCTTGACCAGAGGTGGTTTTAAACCCTAATGAACCTTGATTAGGGCATCCTATATGGCTTCCATAAATTTCAATTTTCTCATATTATCTAACTACTATTAGGAATCTATATTCTCCATGGCCTAGGAAATTAGTGACTTTACTAGCACAGTAGATTTATGTCGGCAAACGTTTGTAAGCCTACTCCGAGAAAAACTAATATCAATAATCCACTACAAGGATTCAATGTCTATCTTTTCAGTAGGGGTAGTCATACCTCTCTTTGTAGTGTATTTCTACTCCAACTTGTTAATCTCTACTTGAACTACTTCAGATTTCCTATTAAAGTATATTTTCACAACTTCCATTGCCTCTTATTGAGTTCTATTTAGCTTTTTATGCTCTTGCTCGATGGGTATGTTAATATTTCTAGGATACCTTTGCCTCATCCTTCTTTCGCTACCTTCAACATTCTCTTGAAATAGAGATTTTCCTTTCTTATCCATTAGATGAGAAGTGTTCTTCCCTTTCATGTTTGTGTCTTCTCATTTATGTCTACACTAAGCCTAGACCTTGGCACCCTAGATCGACACTTGTTGCTTCGCCATCACCTTTTCATCCTTGTTTCCTAAGACTTCTACACAAATGAACATGACCTTGGACTCAGTACTAGGGAACCCCAAATGCAATGAGAATATTCCAAGGCTCAGAGAGGAAATCCTAGGGTGCAAAGGGATAAACCATGGACTAGGAATGGCATCCTCCAATCTCTCTAGGAAGGATAGCATGTTAATTGAGCAAGTAAACTAAAACATAAGAAAAAAAAATTTCCAGGACTCATTATTGCAAGAATTCATTCTCATAACCAAAAACTCTGTCTTATGCATTACCATTAGCTTTGTCCCATTGAATGCCAAACTATTGCTCATATGGGTGGGTTGAAAGTGCTTGGGTGATTTCCCACTACCAAGAGTAACAGAGTTGTACCAAGACACATTAAGTTGGATGAAAAATTCCATAGTAGTATGATACAAAACCTCTCACATCAACTTATGTTGTAACATGCTAGTGGATCTCCCACATTGATTCGGGTTTAGAGGGACCAAAATGAGACAAAAAAATATTTTGAAAACATGGAGATACAGTAATACTCAATTTTTATTAATAAATGAAACTTGCAAAAACTATAACAAAGAGTGAAATGAACTCAACATAATA
The DNA here is from genome assembly GCA_027924585.1 of Larix kaempferi. Taxonomy (NCBI): domain Eukaryota; kingdom Viridiplantae; phylum Streptophyta; class Pinopsida; order Pinales; family Pinaceae; genus Larix; species Larix kaempferi. The sequence goes on along the minus strand of BSBM01000994.1, from coordinate 16,485,792 downwards.
GTGGAATCTTATCACTAAGAAGAAATGTTATGGTTATGCACATTCACAATAAGTGAGTTATAATGAGGCTGAAAGAGCCTTTTAAAATAAATCATGAATGGGGAAACCCTAAACATCCAAAACCCTAACCCTAGAAGATGAAATTCCAAAAGGTTTGTGTTCCCTTTTGTGGTTAGTTGATATGTCAACTTCCCAGGGGTGTACTTTTTATATTAGATCTCTATTTGGGGTGCTTGGTATACCATTGGAAAGGTCTAGTTGAAAAGTGCACAATTTGAATGTTCCAATACATACTTAAAGGTTGAATTCTAGGCACTATCATGCAAAAATAATGTTGTCTGTGGCCTCATAGTGGCCATAGAAGTACAGGATCTGAAAAAACTATAAGAAACTGCCAAGATGGAATACTGTGTTTTGAACCAATGGACTAGGTGGGTAGCCACTGATCTCAACCTCGATCACACATGTCCCTAATAGTGACCATAGCCATGTCAAGGGGAACATCCCTAACACTTAATTTGAGTGAATAAGATCAAACTCTCATTTTTACATAATTCTTGGTAATAGTGCCTAAAAAGAATGAAAAAATCCTAAAATTTTACTTTTGTGATCTCTTAAGACTCCCCTTTCTCCAATAGTATTGAGGTTTCCTTTTGAGGCCCTATCAAAGTTTCTTTTGATGAAATATTTCACAGGAAAAGGGAAATAACCTGGGGAGTTGACCCACCATGTGTTGGGAGTTTTGATAGGGATGAGTTGATTCAAGTCCATGCCTAGTGAAGGGATTTGTCTGATCTGTTATGGGGGACAATTCTTTTCATCTTCCTGCTAATGATAAGAATAAATGGATCTATGGATTTGTTTTTTGATTCCTCTCTATATTTCATGAAAAATGGTTGACTTGTTTTAGAAATCATCATTTTTCAATATGTCCATATGATGGGCCCTTATTTTGGGTAAGGAAATCTGATCTATTTCTTGTTTTCCTAAAATTATAATGACACAAGTCAATAACAATGGAACCTTATGGACGTGCTTCTCTGTCGCTTCCTCATAGTTGGCAGGTTCCTTGTCAATGATGTCGCACAATAGGGCTACATGGATGGAGTATGGCATAGGTCTCTTGCTTTCTCTGTGCATCCCCTTTGGAGCGCCATACCTCTCTGCATCTTGTATTGCCTCTCGTACCCATGATGGCTTCCTCTTGTGGGATTTCTTCTCACGAGGTGGATATTCTTGTGGTTCTTCCATCTCGCGGTCTTCATTATATTTTTGAATCGCTTATTCCATTGCTGTATCTCTGATCCTAGGAACTTCAAGTTCTTTAGTGTCTTCAACAGGTAACTTTCTGGAGTTGATGTATGCTGAGTCTTTTCCAAATGTTACGTTTTTGCTGATATCAATACTCTTGAAACCTGGAAAGTATATTCGGTAGGCCTTCAAAATTTCACTGTATCCTACAAATATACCCTTCTTTCTTGAAGGATCTAGCTTCGTCCTCTTCTCCTTCGGAATGTGTATGTACACTCGGTAGCCAAATATCATGAGATGGATCACTTCTGGTTTCTCGCCGGAGAACACTTCTTCTGGAGTCTTGTTTTCTAGTACTCTATGAGTAGTATGGTTCTGTACATACACATCTTTCCTCGCAGCTTCTTCCCATAGGTGCCTCAGAAGATCTTGGTCATGAAGCATTGCTCTTGCTGCTTCCATTATTGTTCTATTCTTTCTTTCTGCAACACCATTCTGTTGTGGATTGTATGTGTTGGGTAAAATATATCCACTCTAATTCAACATTTAAATTGTCAACCCGGGAAGGGAGCTTATGAGACGCAATCACTATATGTGCAGGATTGAAGGCTTGAACTATCCTAATATGACTAAAGATGCAAATGTGCTAACATGCAACTATATGATTTTAAACTACTTGCATGACTTTCATAATTATTCTATCTATGAAAACAGGAAATTGATTCACAAATGCGGTGAGAAGGAAATTTAATAAAGATTTTTAACTGAATTGTATTTGATTTGAAAAGTAGAAAACTTGATAAAGATATTTATTATAGATGCAAGTAGAAAATTTGATAAAGATATTAATTTCTGATCCAAATCTTATATCATGAGCATCTTCATTATTTGTATGAATGGAAACTATTCTTGTAATTAACAAGTTAAAACAAATCGGAAAAATATAATTATTAACTATGATTTGAAAACAAACTACTTAGAAAACAAGACTGATCAATTCTAAAATAGTAACTAATTAGCAAATTAGATATGAAGAATTTAATTATGGAAGAAGGTTGAAAGAGGGTTAAGGAAGAAGTAAGAGAAATGAGGAAATAATGATGAAGTTTAATTAAGAAGTCTACATAACATAAAACAAGAGTTAAATTACATCTAAAACCATTACTGAGTAAGAAGAATGATGATTGAGAGGCAGAAGAGATTAGATTCTGAAAAAGGCCTAAAACAACATAGAAAATACACAGGTCCGAATGACAATCCGAATGCCAGTCTGAATTGTTCGGATATCCACATCATCTTTTTGAGGATCTTGCATGCAATTAGGGTTTGCATGCAAATTCTAGGGTTTGCATGCATCTTGCATGCATCCCAGTCACCAGGTTGATGCCTCCAACACCTTAGCCACCTTATTCTAGCACCCGGGAGCCACTTACTTCAGAGTTTTAGCCCTCCTAGTCAGGAAGGCACCCACTTCTCACCTACTGCCAGAGAAGGGCGCACTTCTTGACCTACCACTGCAGTTCCACTTCAGTTACATTCAGTTAGCTCCGATTCTCCCTGATTTGAGGTTAGTTTCACTCCCGACTGACTGTTTCACTTCCGTTGGACCTCCAGATTGACTAGATGACTTGTTCTGACTTCCGTTAGCCTCCCATGCGCCCCCCACTGAGCCTCCTTCCTTAATCAGCGCTACACACTTTAGTTACACTTGTTACACTCAGTTAGACTCAGATTGACACCTGGATGACTGGTTCTTGTGCATTGATGAGCACCACCAATTGATGATGAGGACTCCTAGTTGGAGTCAAGCTAGTCCATTCAGTGATTCGAATGGCCTACTTAGTCAATTCGAATTGCTCACTCACATAGTCAGATTGTATTGTAATTATTCACCCTTATTGGGATATTGAGCACTGCTGCATGTTTTGCACAGTTTTACACCATATTTTCTATATTCATCTGTTGTGATTGATTTACTTGTTCATTAGATCTGCTGTGACTAATTTTACATGAATGGTGGTCTGAATGGAGGAAAATGAGTTAAATTAAGGAAAAGAAGAATTTTGGATGATTTAATTACCAGCTAGCTTATGCAAGTGACCCTACTGTGCAAAGTAAGCAATAGATTAAGTAGAGGCTAAACTAACAAGAAGTTAATTATTCTAATCATTATCTAAGTAGAGGAATGATTTCTATGAGATATAAGAAGAAGGTTAAGATGGAAGAAGATAGAGTTAACCTACAACAAAATAGAAGAAAAACTAATAGAGGAGAAAAAGAAGAAGATAATACTAACTATGGAGGAATTTGGACGCAATATCTAACTAAAGGTGATGGAAGAAGATTTGAAAACAAACTACAAAACTATTTAATATTTGGTCGACCATTCCTAATCCTAAAGAAGAGATTATGTTAGCAGCAAAATAAAGTTCACAAGGAAAACATTAGCAGGACTAATTCTAACTATGAATTGATTTTAAAACATGAACTGATTAACTTATCTAGTTATAGAAAAGACTGAAAGTAATCAAGAAAGCTATGCTTGACCGATCATACTAAATTCTGCAAACATAACAACAAAATACACATAACATAAAAACATAAGTTTTTATTTATATGAATAATAAGACATGAACAATGACAAAATACATAATACGAAATAGGAATCTCATTTATGTAAACAACAGAACATTATTTCTAACACAAGACAACAACATCATGTACAAAATAAATATGGAAACAAAACAGCTTATTTGCACAACACAAATTATATACACAAACAGGAGACCGTTGGTTGTTGAGGGGCCCGTCTCAGCAATCAGAGCCTGCGCCTTGATTAGTCAATCACCACGCATGCTGTTGAATCTTCATAAAAACTAGAACAGAGGTATATGGAATTAAAAACATAGTGTTATAGTATTTTTGTGTCTATTTGCAGCTTGGGAAAAACTAATCAAGGCTAACTCCATCTCAGTCATGTCAACAAAACAAAATTTTCACAAAAAAAGACAGGACTTAGTTCGTCTCTGTCACAAAGATGTCTATTTATACATGATTACAAATGGGGGAGAAGGTTGACAGTGTCGACCTCTCTAATAATAGAGGCGCATAATGACCTCAACTAGCTGCTTTAAGTGATGCATGCCAACACAGAGATCGCCTTCCTGCTTCCACGAGGTCGGTTCCTTCACGCAGTTGCTACAGTGTCGATCTACCTTAGACGTGGAACGAGCAGTGTGTTGGCGAACTGATAGTGGGAGGATGGGCTTCTTCCAAAACATCGACGTGAATGAGTGTGAACAGGTGTGCGTGATCCCAGGACAACGAGCAAGATAGTCGGTGTTTGGAGTATTGACGTGGGTGTGGTTATGCATTGGCAAGCTCAACAAACCTGGGGACGAATCTTCTAGAGCAATAGCTCTTTAACCATCAGCACCACATGGCTAACAAAACCCACGTGCCCTTTTACGGCTTTCACGGCTTGAGGTAAGCTAACCATGGTTTTTGGGGACTGAATGCAAAGCTGAACAATGAGCTGAACACATTTGAGTTGTAATATGTAGCCCAAAGTCTGAACGAAGGGTCATTTGAAAAACCCAGCCTGTCAATTAAAACACAAATGTCAATTATGCCCATAAAATGCCATTTTAACATAAACAAATCATAATATAATGAAATATAAACAAGATTTGCATAATAGGTAAATATGTGCATACGTGGACTATTTAATGGGCTAAATGGCAAAGAAAACAACTTACTATAGCAAAAATGATAGAAATAATGCCATTTCGAGTAGATTAGATGAAAAAATGGTGACAAAAAGGGATGTCAACACTCCCCCAAACCGAAGATATGCCAGGTCCCACTGAGCAAAGAGAAAAACAAATAAGGAAGAAGTGGATGCGTCTAGATGGACTCAGAAAGTATGAGAGCGAGCAGAGTGATGGTGAGGATCAAGCATGGCTCAGTTTTTAAAACAAGGTCCAGTCAAATGTTTGAAAAATTATGAGACGAAAATTTGGCACGTTTGAACGATCATGCCATTATTCAGAATTTTTGAAATGTGTACCATAATAAAGATATGTGTGTTAATGAATTCATATGATTTGTGAAATATTCAACCATGTCCAAAGTAAACTTTGGACAGGTTGAAAGAAAATTTTCATCATGGGACTATAACATAGTGCATTAAAAATCATGACGATCTTTAATTAATAAAGTGACAGTTCGCATGTTGATTTTTTTGCATATAACTTAATGAAAAGTTAAAATCATATGATAACCAGATAATAATTCTGAAAATCGCAATAATGCATGATTAATCAATTCATTGGGTGAGGTGGAGATGAATTAAAGGAATGAGATCGTGTGCAGAGATGATATTTGATTAATCTCTGATATGGTTAGTTGATTAGATTTATCAATAGAATTTCAAAAATTAAATACCTTAGCACACTTAATCATGTTGTTATAAGCTATGATTTCATTCAGATCATGATTCGTTTGATTCATTCGACCCTTCATACAGACCATTTGTCTATACAAGATGTGCTTATTGGATCTGATTGTTGCTGATTATGCAGAAAATTTTTGAGGCTACTAGCACACAAAAGGATGATGTAAACCTGCTTTTCTGAAATCTTTCGTCGCTCGTCTTTGTTCAACATGGATCAGAATAGTTTTTTTTTTGTTTTGTTACTTGCATTATTCCTGAAACAACATATCATTATATAAGGACTTTAATTGTATTATAAGTAAACAGAAAAATAGATGCAATTTTTAATCCTAGTAAAAAAAAATAATAAATAAATAAAAATAAATAGAAATAATGTTGAATCCTCCCCCAAACCGAAGGTATGGAATGTCCTCGGGCCATTAATAAATTAACACTGGTTTGTATGCTTCTTATGTAAATATTTGAGATCAACATCAATCAGCAGGAAATCCTAAAAAAAAAAAACATCATTATTCTAAAAACTAGAACTTTTTGAGAAAAAGATGTATTCATGATATGACCAAAACAATATCATACTAAGTCAGATTCTTCAATACATGCAAATTCATCAGTTTATGCTCACAAAGACCATATAAAGAATAATAGTGTAAGAGATGCGAAAAATGCCATAGGAAAACTAGTCGTCCATGACTCATTGTAAAGATCTCTTGTCATCCAAAGAATATAGATAAGGTTCACCATAAAGTTTGTGAGATCTACTATAATTATGGGTCCCATTTCTAGGATAATCATATCCTAGGTATTTGTTTGAATTAGACGATAGGGTCCAAGTCCAACTTACAGCCATTATCTAATGACAGTATAAATAATCAACCTAAACATATGTTCGTATACTCAGGTTTTTATGAGCTATGTGAATAGCAATGCATTAACCAAACCTCTTTTACTCGATATTGACCCACTTCCAACAGCCCTGTTCAGTACCCCGACGGGTTTATCTTGGTACCATGCAAGCATAGGCCCGCTGCCAGCGAGCTTGTTCAGTACCTCGACGGGTTTACTTGCATTTATTGAGCTTCCTTGTTTAAGATTTTACTTAGCATGGACATACTTCCAGCGAGCATGTTTAGTACCCTGGCTGGATTACTTCATATAATGATATATATATATATTTGTAAGGAAGTCGTTTGGCACTAGAGTGTGCTAAGCCTGCTAAACACATAATTCAATATTTTAGCATGAACCTTATGAGCAACTTTATTTATAATGGCCTAAATTACATATCATGTCAAAAGATAATAACCTAAAGCTGTTCTTTGACTTCATAGTCTATCTTCTTCATAAAAGGTCAGTAATATTCCCCACAAAATAGAAAATATTACCCACTTTTAGGCTACCTTTTAAAGGTTCTTTAGAGACAAGTTTTGATAATGAGTCCAGGATGAACTAGGAGTCGATAAGTTTAAGATCGAGTTTTGTGTAGATCATAATAATTAAAGTAGGTCTTTGAGTAACTGGTATAATAAGAAATATGCATGTAATATTTGTTTAGTCTAGTCATTAACATGATTTTATTCTTAGTTCTTTTATTTTAAAGAAAAATAGAAAGTGAAGTTGTATGAATATCTAAAGCTAACTAACCACATACAACTTTTTATTTATATACATACTATCTTATGATATCTAAAAGAAAGAAAACTCATTATTCAAGTGTAAGAACTTTTCCAATGTAAGCATGTGCGAAGCAAAATGAAAAACATACCTATATCCACATATGAAAAACTTAAAGTAGTGATTACCTGGATGTGGAGAATCAACTGACTTACTTGCTTTTGCAACAGAAGGTGTCGAATGAAGGAATGGTATTGTGGCATCATTACCTCTTGGAACCATCTTTCGATGTAATCCTGATACTTACCTTCCTTCCTTATGCCATGAAGATCCTCTTCTTCTAAATGTTCAATTGCTTGAGTACATGAAAGATCTGTCGATAGATATGTGGAGAACTCTTCAACATCAGGTCTCTCTCCATCAAATGTAGTCTCCAAGTTTTCGGTTTCCTTGGCAGATTGGCAAGGAGATTCGGTTTGTAGCTCATGGAACTGTGGTTCTTCTATTATTTCTGGAAAGGTATATAGATTCTTGACTTCTGTCAAGATGTGTTCTTCTTAAGAAGAAGATATTGAGATCCCAACTACTGCTAGGATTTGAGAGAGTTCTCTCATACTAATAAGTACTTTTGAATCCATGTCATTGGCTAGTAGGTTCTGTCTCACACATGGGTTAGTCCTAGGGTTCTTACAGCACCAAAATTTTATTTTTATTTTCAAAATAATTTCTATTACTAAAACAAATTTGTGAAAAACACACCACACTTGCTGAAAGAATAACACACTTGAAAAAAAGGAAGGCAAACTTTACGAAATAAATTGTGGAAAATTAAACACTCAAATGAATAGAAAGGAAATCACACTTATGCAGAAAGGAACAACAAATATTTTGGGAAACCCACTAAAGTGGATGCGTTAGGCTATTACACTATGGAAAATGATAGTGAGGTCATCTTGGCGCCTTACCATTTCCCCTCCCCCTTTGCTGTGTAATGTAAAGGAAAACTATCTACCCCTATCTACCTAGACTTCAATCCCTTTAGCACCTCCCCGGCAACGGCGCCAAAATGTTGGGTAAAATATATGCACTCTAATTCAACATTTAAATTGTCAGCTCGGGAAGGGAGCTTATGAGATGCAATCACTATGTATGTAGGATTGAAGGCTTGAACTATCCTAAGTTGACTAAAGATGCAAATGTGCTAACATGCAATTATATGATTTTAAACTACTTGCATGACTTTCATAATTATTCTATCTATGAAAACAGGAAACTGATTAACAAATGCGGTGAGTAGGAAATTTAATAAAGATGTTTAACTGAATTGTATTTGATTTGGAAAGTAGAAAACTTGATAAAGATATTTATTATAGATGTAAGTAGAAAATTTGATAAAGATATTAATTTCTGATCCAAATATTATATCATGAGCATATTCATTATTTGTATGAATGGAGAAATCCAAATATTATATCATGCGCATCTTCATTATTTGTATGAATGGAAACTATTCTTGTAATTAACAAGTTAAAACAACTCGAAAAAATAGAATTATTAACTATGATTTGAAAACAAACTACTTAGATGACAAGACTGATCAATTCTAAAATAGTAAGTAATTAGCAAATTAGATATGAAGAATTTAACTATGGAAGAAGGTTGAAAGAAGGTTAAGGAACAAGTAAGAGAAATGAGGAAATAATGATGAAGTTTAATTAAGAACTCTACATAACATACAACAAGAGTTAAATTACATCTAAAACTATTAATTAGGAGTAAGAAGAATGATGAATGAGAGGTAGAAGAGATTAGATTCTGAAAAAGGCCTAAAACAACGCAGAAAATACATAGGTCTGAATGACAATACGAACGCCGGTCTGACTGGCGGTCCGAATGACAGTCGGAATGGAGGAAAATGAGTTAAATTAAGGAAAGGAAGAATTTTGGATGATTTAATTACCAGCTAGCTTATGCAAGTGACCCTACTATGCAAATGAAGCAATAGATTAAGTAGAGGCTAAACTAACAAGAATTCAATTTTTCTAATCATTATCTAAGTAGAGGAATGATTTCTATGAGATATAGGAAGAAGGTTAAGATGGAAGAAGAGAGAGTTAACCTACAACAAAATAGAAGAAAAACTAATAGAACAGAAAAGAAAGAAGCTAATATTAACTATGGAGGAATTTGTAAGCAATATCAAACTAAAGGTGATGGAAGAAGAATTGAAAACAAACTACAAAACTATTTAAGCTTTGGTCGACCATTCCTAATCCTAAAGAAGAGATTATGTTAGTAGCAAAATAAAGTTCACAAAGAAAACATTAGCAGGACTAATTCTAACTATGAATTGAATTTGAAACATGAATTGATTAACTTATCGAGTTGTAGAAAAGACTGAAAGTAATCAAGAAATATATGCTTGACCGGTCATACTAAATTCTACAAACATAAAAAAAAAATACACATAACATAAAACAAAAGTTTTTATTTATATGAACAATAAGACATGAACAATGACAAAATACATAATACGAAATAGGAATCTCATTTATGTAAACAATGTAGCATTTTTCTAACACAAGACAACAACATCATGTACAAAATAAATACGGAAACAAAACAACTTATCTGCACAACACAAATTATATACACAGACAGGAGACCACTGGTCGTTGAGGGGCTCGGCTCAGCAATCAGAGGCTGCACCCTAATCAGTGAATCACCACGCATGCTACTGAGTCTTCATAAAAACTAGAACAGAGGTATATTGAATTAAAAACAGAGTGTTACAGTATTTCTGTGTCTATTTGCAGCTTGGGAAAAACTAATCAAGGCTAACTCCGTCTCAGTCATGTCAACAAAACAAAAATTTTACAAAAAAAGAAAGGACCTAGTTCGTCTCAGTTACAAAGATATCTATTTATACATGATTACAAATGGGGGAGAAGGTCGACAGAGTCGACCTCTCTAATAATAGAGGCGCTTAATGACTATAACTGGTTGCTTTAAGTGATGCATGCCAACACAGAGATTGCCTTCCTGCTTCCACGAAGTCGGTTCCTTCACGCAGCTGCTGCAGCATCGATCTACCTTGGACCTGGAACGAGTAGTGTGTTGGCGAACTGACAGTGGGAGGATGGGCTTCTTCCAGAACACCGGTGTGAATGAGTGTGAACAGGCGTGCATGATCCCAGGCCAACGAGCAAGATAGTCGGCGGTTGGAGTATTGACGTGGGTGTGGTGATGCGTTGGAAAGCTCAGCGAACCTGGGGAGGAATTTTCTAGAGCAATAGCTCTTTAACCATCACACCATGTGGCTAACAGAACCCACGTGCCCTTTTGCTGCTTTCACGGCCTAAGGTAATCTAACAGTGGATTTTGGGGACTGAATGCAGGGCTGAATGATGAGCTAAACGACGAGTTGAACGCATTTGAGTTTTAATATGTAGCCCAAAGTCTGAACGAAGGGTCATTTGAAAAATGCTATCTGTCAATTAAAACAAAAATATCAATTATGCCCATAAAATGCCATTTTAACATAAACAAATCATAATATAATGAAATATAAACAAGATTTGCATAATAGGTAAATACGTGCGTACCTTGACTGTTTGATGGGCTAGATGGCAAAGAAAACAACTTACTATAGCAAAAATGATAGAAATAACGCCATTTCGAGTAGATTAGATGAAAAAATGGTGACAAAAATGGACATCAACACTCCCCCAAACCGAAGATATGCTAGGTCCCACTGAGCAAAGAAAAAAAGAAATAAGGAAGAAGTGGATGCGGCTAGATGGACTCGGAAAGGATGAGAGTGAGTAGAGTGATGGTGAGGATCAAGTAGGGGTCAGTTTTTTAAACAAGGTCCAATCGAATGTTTGAAAAATCATGAGACGAAAATTTGGCACGTTTGAACAATCACGCCATTATTCAGAATTTTTGAAATGTGTACCATAATAAAGATATGTGCATTAATGAATTCATATGATTTGTGAAATATTCAACCATGTCCAAATTAAACTTTGGACAGGTTGAAAGAAAATTTTCATCATGGGATTATAACATAGTGCATTAAAAATCATGATGATCTTTAATTAATAAAGTGGCAGTTCGCATGTTGATTTTTTTTCATATGACTTAATGAGAAGTTAAAATCATATGATAACCAGATAATAATTTTGAAAATCACAATAATGCATGATTAATCAATTCATTGGGTGAGGTCGAGATGAATTAAAGGAATGAGATCGTGTGCAGAGATGATATTTGATTAATCCTTGATATGGTTAGTTGATTAGATTTATCAATAGAATTTCAAAAATTAAATACCTTAGCACACTTGATCATGATGTTATAAGATATGGTTTCATTCGGATCATCCTTCATTTGATTCATTCGACCCTTCATATAGACCATTTGTCTGTATAAGATGTGCTTGCTAGATTTGCTTGCTGCTGATTATGCATAAAAGTTTTGAGGCTGCCAACACACAAAAGGATGATGTAAACCTGCTTTTCTGAAATCTTTCGTCGCTCGTCTTTGTTCAACATGGATCATAACAGTTTTTTTTTCCTTCTGTTACTTGCATTATTCCTGAAACAACATATCATTGTATAAAGACTTTAATTGTATTATAAGTAAACAGAAAAATAGAAGCAATTCTGAATCCTAGTAAAACAAAATTAAAAAAATTAAAAAATAGAAATAATGTTGAATCCTCCCCCAAACCGAAGGTATGGTACGTCCTCGGGCCAATAATAAATTAATACTGGGTTGTATGCTTCTTATTTAAATATTGTAGATCAACATCAATCATTAGGAAATCGTAAAAAAAAAAAACATCATTATTCTAAAAACTAGAACTTTTTGAGAAAAAGATGTATTCGTGATATGACCAAAACAATTTCATACTAAGTCAGATTCTTCAATACATGCAAATTCATCAGTTTATTCTCACAAATACCACATAAAGAAAAATAGTGTAAGAGATGAGAAAAATGCCATAGGAAAACTAGTCGTCCATGACTCATTGTAAAGATCTCTTGTCATCCAAATAATATAGATAAGGTTCACCATAAAGTTTGTGAGATCTACTATAATTATGGGTCCCATTTCTAGGATAATCATATCCTAGGTATTTGTTTGAATTAGACGACAGGGTCCAAGTCCAACTTACAGCCATTATCTAATGAAAGTATAAATAATCTGCCTAAACATATGTTTGTATACTCAGGTTTTTATGAGCTATGTGAATAGCAATGCATTAACCAAACTTCTTTTACCCGATATTGACCTACTGCCAGCAGGCCTGTTCAGTACCCCAGCGGGTTTATCTTGGTACCATGCAAGCATAGCCTCGATGCCAGCGAGCCTATTCAGTACCCCAACGGGTTTACTTGGATTTACCGAGCTTCCTTGTTTAAGATTTTACATAGCATGGACCCGCTGCCAGCGAGCCTGTTTAGTACCCCGACGGGTTTGCTTCGTATAATGATATATATATATATATATATATATATATATATATATATATATATATATATATATATAAGGAATTCGGTTTGCACTAGAGTGTGCTAAGCCTGCTAAACACATAATTCAATATTTTAGCATGAACCTTATGAGCAACTTTATTTATAATGGCCTAAATTATAGATCATGTCAAAAGATAATAAGCTAAAGCTGTTCTTTGACTTCATAGTCTATCTTCTTCATAAAAGGTCAGTAATGTTCCCCACAAAATAGAAAATATTACCCAATTTTAGGCTACCTTTTAAAGGTGCTTTAGAGACAGGTGGAAACACGAAGTTGGGTAACACTTCCATGAGAACCGAGCTCCCGAGAAACATAGCGGAAGCTACTTGAACAAATAACCATATCTATTCGGCCGAATAAATATGGTTATTTGACTGAATAAGTGAGACATTATTCGGTCGAATAACATTTAACGGTGTTCTCGAAATGCATGCGACGCATAACTGGACAGTAAATTTGACTGGCGTTTCTATGTTTATTCGACCGAAGAATTATTCGGCCGAACAATTGTTCGGCTGAATAATTATTCGGCCGAATCGAATAATTATTCGGCCGAACAATTATTCGGCCGAACAATTTTTCGGCTGAACAATATTTTGTCCGAATAATTAATTATTCTGCATAAAAGCTCGGCCGTGGCTCACACTTGTCATTTTCTCCTCTGCAGGCTGCTGGTCCCCACTTGTCTCCCCGCTAGTAGCACCCAGACCCCCACCTGTCGCTTTGTTTGTAGATGTAGCGTTTCGTCCCTGCCTGTAGCCGTCGCCCTGTTGGCCCTGCTTGCTAGAATCTTCCCTGTTGACCCCTCGTTGTTGTCCCATTTGGTTCGATGTGGCTTGTTGGACGTTGGTTGTTTGACGTGGAGGTTTGTGGAGATCCGCCACCCTATCTATGTGGAGATCGCCACCTTCTTGACGTGGTGCGTCTTAGGTAAGTAGTTGTAATGTGTGCAGGTTTTTTTTATTTTTCTGTTTTCTAATGTTTGTTTTTATGTTTTGTAATGTGTGCAGGTTGTTGGGCTGGTCTGTTGGTTCAACTTTATCTGATTGTTTGGCTGTGTTCCATTGGCTCGGCTGGTTGGATTCTGCTTTGGTTGCCCTGCTAGTTTGCCCCGGCCTGTTGGACCCGGCCGGTTCTTTATTCTGGAGGTTCGTTCGAGTTGCCACCTTTCTATTTGGAGTTCGTCACCTTCTTTTCACTATTGTGTTCGTAGGTAATCAGTCGATTGTCCTTTGCGTTTTTCAAATTTTTTTGTTATTTTATTGTTTTAATTGGTTTTGTTTCTGTGTAGGTTTTGTTAGGCTATCTGCTGTGTTCGGCTTCGTTGGATTGGTCTGTGGTTACCTATTTGGCTACGATTAATAGGTGTGCCTAGTCTATTTTTTTATAGGTTTTATAATTTATTAGTCAGTAGTTTTTATAAGTTCATGAATTCTGTCCAATTTGGGCAGAGTTCATGAACTCTGTCAAATATTCCAAATTGGCTAGAGTTCATGAAATCTGTCTAGTTTGGGCTAGATTTCATGGACTCTATCCAATTTGGGCAGAGTTCATGAACTCTATCCTATCCAAATCGTATGCTGAAACTTATTTAAATATAAATACTATTGAGCTAGTTAAACTTATTGAGTTGAATTTATTTAACTACTAATTTTTTTTTATGACCAAAACGAGAAATATAAACAGTACATAGCTGGCTAAACTTGTTAAACTATTGATTTCTCTTATGTGATAAGAAGGAAATATAAAAGTAGATTCGAAATTCTATTTGCAATTGGTATTTTTGGTTTATGTATAGGTTTTGGTTTTTGGTTGAACTCTGTCCACATAAACAGAGTTCATGAACTTTGCCTATGAACAGAGTTCATAGATCAATATATTAGTTAAATATGATAAACCATGCTCATGCATAACTACAAACATGACTAAACTTTACTTTAGACGTAATAGGAAAGAATTAAAGCTACTACATAGAAAACTTGTAAAAAACCCTGGCCTTCCAAAACAACAAAGTCAATTGTATTATGCCCCTAACAACATGTTTTATTCTTATGTATTTAGGGAATCCTTGTTAAAGTAGATTTGAAATTCTATATTTGCAAATGGTATTTTTGGTTTATGTATAGGTTTCCCTTTTTGGTTGAACTCTGTCCATGGACAGAGTTCATGAACCCTATCCATATGGACAGAGTTCATAGATCAATATATTAGTTGAATATGATAAACCATGCCCATACATCACTACAAATAGGACTAAACTTTACTTTAGACGTAATAGGAAAGAACTAAAGCTACTACATAGAAAACTTGTAAAAAACCCTGGCCTTCCAAAAAAGCAAAGTCAATTGTATTATGCACCTAACAACATGTTTTATGAATGTCATGTGTACACATTATTCTTATGTATTTAGGGAATCCTTGTTAGGAGGTATTGATATCAAAACATTAGAGTATTATTCCACAGATATATGGAAACATGAGACTCGTTAATAATTTTAGCACATTAATAGTGACGCAATGATATTAGTCCACCTAGTATTGAGTTCATGCCATAGGTATATGTAAACATGAGACTCACTAATAATTTTTCCACATTAATAGTGATCCAATGAGTTCACTCTAAGTTGACACTCCTTTGAGAATGTCATGCCTTATGATTGTGCATTTTGAATTGAGAATCTAATTGATGGAAAACAATGGTCTTGATTTTTAGACTAGGAATCGTCATCGTTAAAATATCAATTAAGATATTAATTTAATATTTAAATTAAAAGTTAACATGTACATGAACTTATTCTTTGACAAAGAAATGTAACCTTCACTTAGTATTTAGCTATATTGGTTCCATTCATTTTAAACATCAAAAATATTTAGAAGATTGGCACATTAATTCCTCATACATCCAATAATATTAGCTATACTCATTTTAAGAACTATTAGATGATATTAGGTATATCTAGGTTCTTATTAAATAACTTAGTCTATTTAGCAGCTAGGTCTTAGAATTTGTAGAATTAATGTGTAGAATTTGAATATGTAATGAGTGGATATTTGTGTAAGTGTAGACATTATATCAAATGGAAAGATAGGAGTCTTCTAGGCGAAAGCGTAGGAGGTCTTCACATTCTTCTGCAGTTGGTGTTTCAATTGATAATCAATGGTTATCGACTTCCCCTCGAGATTCAAGTTTATTGTATAGTTCACATTCATTCAAACATCGGAGAGGTGATAGGGGTTCAAATGATTCCCCTTCATCTTCTGTGGGAGAGCGCCGATCTCGACCTTCTGTTGTTATGAACATCAATATTTTAATACATGTATACAAATTGTTTTTCTGTGTATGCAAAGTTTGTACATGTTTACACAAAAATTTGTTTTTATTTGAAGTAGAGCATGGTTCAGAAGATGCTTATAATTCTACAGAGAGGGAGGCAGAGCGAGCAAGGGAGACAGATGAGGGTGTAGAGAAAGGTTCCCAAGAGGCTTTCCATTCTACACATGGTGATGATGGTCGAGCCAGGACGCAATATGTTGAACTAACTAAGGGTTGTACACCCATTACAATGTATCCATCTGATTTACTGGAGGAGCTTCCATGGGAAAGTGGTGATCATCAAATTACTCGAAAGATGTAGATCCCACTATGGCAAGTTGGAAAATGATTTATCTACTATGGATCTCCCTCCAGAGAGTAAACAAAGTTTGGAGATTGTTTTGGGATCATTGCAAAAATTCATTCAGGCATATGAGAATATCGGACCAACTACAAATGGTTTTGTTGATTTGATGCGAAGACGAAGGGAACAAGTGATGGGTCAAGACAAGTGGGTTGTTGTGAAGGAGAGAGTGATAAAAGAACAGGCCAAATCAATGTTTAACTTCAAAGAAGGTCTAAAGCGAAAAATGTTGAAAGTGCAATATTTCAAGCCCGCTCATCTTGCAAATATACTATATGATCGGTTCCTCGCAGCCTATGGTCGGTTTCCATGGAATGATGAGATTTCTCAATATTTTGCTAGATTTTTTTATGCATAGTTTTTTTTAAATATGAAGCCAGACTATACTGATGTTCATTCTGAATTTTATGGAGTTGAAAAGGGTCAAATATATAATCGAAAATGTGCTCTTAGAGACCCTACAACTCTTCGACCTCCACCCCAGATATCTCTCCCACCCAGGCTTGTGGTATTAAGATCATAGATAGAGCCCACATCCCAACTTGGGACAACTGCAAGGGATTTTGTTGGCGATGGTTTATCATCAGCATTAGTTGGAGTAGATGTGGGATTGGTTCGAGAGAGGGTTTGTGCCACTATTCGTCAAAAGTTTGTTTATAAAATGAATGATGAGGTAGATGGAATGAGCATTGGAGATCTCATGGCTTATGCCAAGGTTTGTCGTGACATAGCATCAAATATTATATCCAATGACACATCAAGTTTATGAGAGGTATGTTGATTATGATATGACAATCTATTTAATCTTTTATTCATTTTGAATTGAATTTTTTGTTACATTATATGAATGATATTATGTCTTTTTGATGTATAGTAATAAGTACATTATGTAAATGTTTATTGGTTGCATTTTTCTAGAATGATGAATAAACATTCTTTTCGACTTTCCACTAGTGAAAATGTAGAGCATATTGGAGAGGTATATTTATTATTTACATATTATAATTATGTTTGAACTTGATATATTATCCTTTTTTTGAATTTTAATTTAACTATGCATCTTATTATTAATTTGACTTATACATGCAGTTTCTTTAGATACGAACTTTTTAAATGATTTACCATCTATTGTGAGCTAATGTTTTTAATTTTTTTGTTTCAGTTTTAAGTTAATTGCTTAAATTTTTTTTGTTTGCACTATGTTTTATTTATTAACACAATTTAAATTTTAGGGGAGAGATATAGGTTCTTTGCTGAATGCAGCAGATATTGACACAGAGGTAATTTTGTTCACACTTGAATTGATCTCTGATATAAGTTTAATATTTTAATTTTTTTGGATTTAGTTAAAATTTGTTCAAGTAATTTATGAGATTCATAAATTGATTTTATACATGTTGCAGCTTGGGTCTCTTCAATATTTTGGAGGCAAAGGGAAGACTCTAGCAGAGGATAGTGGTGGATATGCATTTGGAGAATTTGATGTAATTTTGTCAATAATTGAATTGTTCTTTCATATATAAGTTTAATATTTTAATTTTTTGAATTTAGTTTAAATAATTTATGATATTCATAATCTGCTTTTATACATGTTGCAGGATGGGTTGAGTCCAAGGGGAGGCTCTAAAGGAGGATAGTGGTGGACATCTTCTTTTTTTGTTGATATATAGATTGTAGTTGTTTTGGACATCGAGGAGATTTATTTTTGGACTACACATATGTACATTGAACTCACATGTTCATGAACATTTTTTGAGGATTATATACGTGTACATTGAACTTACATATTCTGTATTTGCTTTAAATGATCTATTTTTTTTGGTTAATTATTTAGCATATTTGATGTGATAAAGGTTTAGAATATGTTTTTGCATGTTTATGAATGTATGTATTATTAAATTTATGTATGGAATGTTAAGAATTGATATTTGGAAGTTTTGATAAGTGCAATGTAAAGTTAGGAAATGTTAAGAATGAATGTTAGGAAATTGTTGAATCCTAAGAATGAATGTTAAGGAAGTTATGATAGGTGCAATCTAAAGTTAGGAATGATAAAAATGAATGTTAGGAAGTGTTGAATGTTAAGAATGAATGTTAGGAAGTGCTGATAGGTGTAATATAAAGTAAGGAGTAAGGAATGTTAAGAATTAATGTTAAGGTTCAAGAATGTTTAAAATGTTAAGAATGAATGTTAGGAAGTTTTAGGAAGTGTTGAATGTTAAAAATGTTAAGAAGTTAAGAATGAATGAATGTTAGGAAGTTTTGATCTAGGTGTAATTTAAAGTTGGAATGTTAAACATGTGAAGAAGTGTTCATGAATGAATGTTAGGAAGTTTCGATAGGTGCAATCTAAAGTTAGGAGTAAGGAATGTTAAGAATAGATGTTAAGAAGTGTTGAATGTTAAAAATGTTAGGAAGTTTTAAGGATGAATGAGTTGGGGTGTAAAATCTATGAGTTTGTTAGGATGAATGTTTAAAATGTTAGGAAGTTAAGGATGAATAGATGTTAGGATGTAAAATCTATGAGTTTGTCAGGATATAAAATATTTTCAGTATTAGATATGTAAATATGAATGTTAGGATGTTTTGATAGGAAGTTTAACTAATGATTTCTATTTTCAATCTTCATGTACATTTTATGCGGCTGAAATCATGGCAAATGGGGATTTACTGATTTTTTGTTTTTTAATCATAAGCAAAGATTACAGGATTGTGAAGCTTGTGCTAAATTAGAGCAATGATTTTAGACAACAATTTGATGAATTTTCATTGATTTGTTGTAAATAATCATTCATCTAATTTAGAATAAGCTTCACAATCCTGGAATCTTTACTTGTGATTAAAAATCAAATGATCGTTGTCTCCATTTGCCATGATTTCAGTTATGTGAACTCACACAAGTGATATTTTAAAGTAAATATTTGGGGCGGAGAGTGCGGACAGCCACATCCGTTATCTCATCCCTTAAGTGGTCTAATAGACATATGGGGACCCGAATAAAGTATTTTATATAGAATTAAGATGAAACTACACATTAAAGTTTTCATTACCAAATAATTTTTGAATTCATTTCAGCATACTAGAATACGATCATTTAAACTCTTATATTCTAGTTCCCTTTCAAGATCATAGACATAGTTGAAATAAAAAAATATGTTGTACATAACATTTGACAATGACATGGAAAAAAACATCGATCTATTAATTTTTGATATAGTTAAAAACATCGCAATGGAATGTCGTCCTCAATTATCCATTCATGGTCATATTTGGACAGTTTCCATTTTTTATTTTTTAATTATTTTTTCGATGGAACTTGAACCAATTTTATTCGAGATGCACATACTAAATGACTATATTGACAACATATAACATCAGGTTCATAATCCTGAAAGTAGACATAATTTTCAGTCATATGGGTTTGCTGAAAAAAAATCCCTTTAAAATGATGGATCCTCTCTCGTATGTATATCCATTGTCATTGTAGTCTTCCAATAACTTCATCTTTCCTTTAGTGCATCGCATCAAATAATACTTCACATTTTCGTTGTTGTCTATAGGTGCAATCACAACGAAAACATCCCCTGTGCAAATTACAATTGATGTTAGGATTTTTAAATCAATTAAATTGACTAATATATATGTATAAGGTGATGGACAAGAATGAACAATAAAAAAAATAGTTGTACTTGATCATTACCTTCTCTAACAAGATCTGAAATTCTGTCGCCATCGGATGATATTGCCATTTCTTCTGATTCTAATTCTTCTTGGTCTGATTTCACTTATTCCTCTTGGAGTTTGTTGTGAGAGATTGATCGTCGTTTGCTCCCATATTCTCTTCTCTAGCTACAAGTCGAGCTTCTTCTTGTGAGCATTCCTCGCACAACCTACCAAATTTGATTAACATCTTTCTAGCACAAATCCCTTGAATGAAAGAGTCCCATGATCTAGGGAGACCATTCAAGGTGGTCATCACAATTTCTCCATCTTCTACATTTTCTCCCACAGCTTCAAGTTTCTCCTTGATTTGAGAGACCCTTGTAAAGTAAGACTGCATAGTCTCTGCATTTTGAATCTTCACATTCTTCAATTGGTTCCTCAAGGTCATCTTCTAGTTTATATTCTTCCCTTCAAACATCTCTTTAGGTGTCTTCAAGGATGACACGTGTGGGATGAGATTATCCTTAATAGAATATGCAATGATCCTCTTGGCCTTAACCAATTTATTCTTATGTAAGGCTTTAGCCTCATCTCCCTCTGGTGTTGAAACCTCTTCACTCACATATGTGTTCGATTCATTATCTTCAAGGAAAAGTGAAATCATATACTTCCATGCTCGGAAGCTATCATCCCCTTCAAGATTACCCTCAAGCTTGATGTGGTGAGACATCTTTAATGAGAACTTCAAATGTAAATAGGAACGATTTCAGGTCTTACTACTTTAAGTTATCGAAACTGGTTCAAGAGCTGGCCTGGGATTTGTCAGAGAAACCCTAATTTTTAAAACTTGGAATTTTAAAATTCTGATTTGATATATAGATGTGCCTTCTCAAGGTGAGTTGCTCATTGTACTCACTTCCCCAAATCAGTGAATAGAAACCCAAAATATCTAATCCCTAGTTTTCTTCTGGTAGTAGTGACGGGCAAAAAAATGAAAATTCTCAGAATCAAATTCCACTTTGACAGAAAGATGCACCCTCATTAGGCAAGTTATCCTAGCCTCTTTTCGTTGATGATATATGGACAGAAGTCCAAAAATTAAGAATCCCTAGCTTGCGCAGCTGTATAGGGTCTTCGTTTCAGGTTCGCTGATACCATCTTAGATTTTATATTTTTAATCAATATTTAGCTATGATCTTAACTGAAAGAATAACATGCACAACATAACACAATAGACACAAATAATTTCCTCGGGGAAACCAAAAAGGAAAGAACCCCACAACTTCCTTGGATATAGAATCGTCACTAATACAATATCACAAAAGTAAAAACCCAAAAGGGCTGGTGCAAGCTAATGCTGGCCACTCATGACGAGTTAGTCGCAATGGACTCCTGGAAAAACAAAAAATTGAACATCAAAAAGCAATATTAGAGCTACCTACACAACCTTTTGAAATATGGTGCAAGAAGATGAAATGTAGACAATCGGATTACCTTCTAGAATATATAAATATTATTTATGTAAATTAGGTATAACTCCCAATAAATGGGGTTCTCCTAAGGTTGGTATGTTATTTTTTTAAGAAAACATAATGAATATGTTTGCGTTAGTTCCCTGGTTTGGTATGCAAATGGTGGAATTTTGTGAAAACAATTATATACAGTCGTAGATAACAGGCCGCTCTAGTGCAGCGCTATTTTTCCATATTTATTTATGTTAATTTTAACTTTTGTTTTAATTAAGGAAGTCATCCAAGCCCTAGAATGACTAGGTCGAGCGTTAGTCCACAACATCATGGTCTTAACATAA
This sequence comes from Larix kaempferi, assembly GCA_027924585.1. Lineage (NCBI taxonomy): Eukaryota > Viridiplantae > Streptophyta > Pinopsida > Pinales > Pinaceae > Larix > Larix kaempferi. The sequence goes on along the minus strand of BSBM01000994.1, from coordinate 16,463,783 downwards.
TCAATGAACTTTGTTTTTTTAAGATGTAGGTCTTTGTGTGTAGTTATGTGGGTTCTTTTCTGTTTTCAAGATAGGTGAGCCAATCAAAAAGTTATAGACGAAAGAAATAACCTACTTTTTGTGTAAGATTGATGTTAGTGCAATTAAAATTAATTAAACAATAGAAACAAATAATAGATTTAATAAAAATTACATATTCAGAATCTGCACACATAGTTCTACAAGTGTGCAATTTCATTAGCAATGGACTAGTGTAGAATACAGAGAATCATGCTCGAAACAGAAGAAGTTATAGAATAGGATGTATTTTTTTATAACACAGTCCAAGCCACTTGGTTTGGAAACCCGAACCTAAAACCATAGTGGCCAAGTCATCCACCACGTTGGTGGGAAAGAAATTACCCGCCAAAACTTAAAAATTTAAATAGTGGGTGCGCGTTATTTTAAATGCGTGTACGCACTAATAGAGTGTACGTGCTATTTAGTAAAATCATACCAAACCATAGCTCAAGCACATATGCATCCATACAAAAATCCTATTGAATGAATGAAAACATAGGCATAAGGGTGGTTGTAGTGTTACTATGCATTTATTAGTATTCACATACACCTACCTACTTAGAGGTACTAGGGTATTTCCTACTTCCATTTCCTTGATATACATGAACTACCCATTATTAACTTTGATATTTTTCTCTCTTCATACAAAGATTGTTTTGTGCTAGGTAAATATCTATTGAGTCACTTTACCTTACCCTATATGCATGAATTCCTTGTGATGTCTAGTGCTTAAGTAGGCTTTGATATTGCATCATCTTCAATATTATAACTTTAATCATTAGTTTGACTCTACTAGACCCTTTGGGGAACCCTCCTACTTACTAGGTTTTGTCTTGGGATCCAACCTTGTGATTTGGCCCATAGTTAGTTGGAGTGCTTAACTTTGGTTCATCAACAACATAAATCTAGGAATGATTAAAAGGGTGTTATTTTTTCAGCGTTTAACTCAATCTGATCTATGATCTTAACTGAGAGAACAACATGTACAGCATATCAAACACAAGAGACAAGAGACACAAAGCATTTCACCAGGGAAAACCAAGAAGGTGAAAAACCCTGCAACTTCCTAAGAGATAGAATGAGCACCAATACAAAGATCACAAAGATCAAACCCCAAAATGAGAGATATTCTCCTAGCAGCTTCTCCTCCTCCACTTGTGCGCACTCCTCCTCTCTCTCACTGATGTGAAGTGAGTAAGTGAGTGAATGAATAGAATGAGAAAGCCACACTCTCTATTTATACAATGACTTGACCTGCCTTTAACTCTAATTGGGATGACCTCGCTTAGGAGAGTCTAATAACCCATTACCACTTTTCACTAGGCCGACCCCACTAGGGAGGTCTAATAACCCTTTAACCCACAGGACTCATACAGTGCCGACCCCATCAAGGTGGTATAATAACCCATCAAATATAAGTTACGACACTTACAATCTAACTTGCGACACTACTCTGGGGTCTAATGCCTTGTCATACATGGGAGGATGGACCTCAATGACTTTACATGACTCAAGTACAATAATGACTTCTCCGACCCGGAGGAACAAACATCTCCATCGGAGGTACAACAATAGAATACAAATGATGACACTTTCGATCGGAGGAATAAGACATCTCTCTCGGGGATACAATAAAGTACAAATGCAATACATACAATATACAAGTGAATATCTTCCGAAGTTACAAATACATCAACACTCCCTCTTAACTAGGAAGGTATTCTCTTGACACAGGTCATCAATACATATAAGCACAAGTCTTCAATTCTGGAGCTGGATCATCGTCACTGCTGTTTTACCCGTCATCTCGATCATTGGTACTATCTCTCAATTCTTCTCGTCATAGGAAGTTCTACATAGCCAACCCTTTTTCATGATGGTTGTAGGCTTAACCTCATGTAGTTCTTCATCATATTTGGCCATCCTGTGGAATCCTCAAGGTTGATTACGTGCATCAACAAAACCTCGAAAGAGCATCCCATGACTTTTACGAGCTTACTGCTCAACCTATCGGATCTCCCAAGATCTTTTACATGTGACCTTCAAAAAAACTTAAAAGAGTATCTTGCAACCTGCAAGATCTCTAAAGAGCATCCCAGGATCTTTTCCGTGCTTAGCACAACCTGTCTGGATCTCCAGGATCTATTACATGTGAACTCGCAAAACCTTAAAAGAGTATCTCGCATCCTGCAAAATCTCTAAAGAGCATCACAGGATCTTTTCTGTGCCTAGCACAACCTGTCCGGATCTCCAGGATCTTTTCTATGCGACCCTTGCAAAACCTTAAAAGAGTATCTTGCATCCTGCAAGATCTCTAAAGAGCATCCCAGGATCTTTTAGGTTCCTAGCACAACTTATCCGGATCTCCAGGATCTTTTCTATGCAACCGCACAACCTTTCCACGGCCACGGAGTATCATCCTGATACTCATGATCATATTGATCATCATCATATAGTACATCATCCTGATGCACATCATCATCACATGATCATCCTTATCATCATCATAGCATCGTTCTGATGAATATCACATGGAGCATCGTCCTGATGCTCATCACACATGATCATCCTGATCATTATAGCATCATCCTGATGCATATCATCTGGAGCATCATCCTGATGCTCATCACACATGATCATCCTGATCATCATCATACATAACATCATCCAGAGCATCGTCCTAATACTCATCACACATCACTTACATCCACATCCATGGGAAGGATCCTCCTACCACCATGCTTGGAATGGCTCCTGCAAATGTGTCCCATCACTTCCTCCTTGAAGTATATTCTATATGAGGAACACCAAGCCTCTCTCTAAAGTACTCGAACTTCACTCTGGCTAGTGGTTTGGTCAACACATCTACAATCTAATAATCCATCGCAACATATAGGAGCTTTACTGCTCCTCACTGCACCATATCCCTGATATAGTGATATTTGATCTTGATATGCTTCGACTTGTCATGGAACACCGGGTTCTATGACAACTTCACACAAATCTGGCTGTCATAATAGATACAAGTAGCATCCATATGGAGATCAAATAAATCAGACAGTAGCTTCCTTAGCCATACCAGCTCACAACTAGCTGAACAAGCTACAACATACTCTGCTTCGGCTGTACTCAGTGCTATGTAGGACCGCTTCCTGCTAAACCAAGAGATCACACTTGATCCCATACTGAAGTAACACCCCAAAGTGCTCTTCCTATCTGCAACACTGCCTGCCCAATCTTAATCAACAAAACCCTCCAGGTTAAACTTTTGATTTGCAACATACTTGAGCCCATAATCAACCGTACCATTCAGGTACCTCAGAATATGTTTTACAGCAATCAAGTGAACATGTCTACGATCTATCAGGAATTGGATCAAGGTGTTCACATCAAAGAAAATGTCTGGTCTCATGTTCATCAGGTACATCAAGGACCCAATCATCTGACGATACATCGTGGAATCAACCGAATTTGATGAAGAATCACTCAATAGCTTCAGGTTCGATGCCATAGGTGTGTCCATGGCCTTGCAGTCCATCATCCTGAACCGCTTCATGATCTCTACTGCATACTTCCCTTGTCCAAGGATTATTCCATCTACACTCTGCCACACCTCCATACCTAGAAATTAATGCATCATACCCAAGTCCTTAATCTCTAACTCGGCAGCAAGCTTCCTCTTTGTGTCGACAATCAACCTATCCTCACCTGTCACAAACAGGTCATCCACATACAATAGGAGTATCACTAGATTGCCTTCCTCAAACTTGTAGTAAAGTTTGGAATCCACTTTACTCTTGGTAAAGACCAAACTGGATAGGAAGTTGTCTATCCTGTCATACCATGTCCTAGGTGCTTGCTTTAAGCCATACAAGGCTTTCTTCAATCTGCACACATATGACTCCCTGTCATGTGTCTCAAAACTGAGTGGTTGCTCCATAAACACTTCCTCTTCGACTACACAATTCAAGAAAGTTGTATTGACATCCATCTGGTGTATCTTCCACTTCATTATTTTAGCCAGCGTAAGTACTATTATGATGGATGTGTATCTGGTTATAGGTGCAAAAGTCTCTTCATAATCTATCCCTTCTTTCTGGGAGAAGCCACAAACCTTGCCTTGTATTTCTCTATGCTACCATCTACAGCATGCTTGATCTTGCAGATCCACTTGGAAGTCACAATAGACTTCCCTTCTGGTATTGGGACCACATCCCATACATCATTCTTCATGATCGACTGGTACTCGTAGATCATGGCATCCTTCCATTACTGCATTCTGGATCCTGGGAACTTCAAATTCTTCAATATCTTCAATAGATAGTTTTCTTGTACTTCATTGCTAGAACAAATGTTGTTGTCCTTGTTTTGTAGGTGATTGTACATGATATTTCCTACAAGTCAAATTCAATTGCATGATTAGAAACATCTCATAGTTTACAGAACAAATTCTTACCAGGGATGATTTTAGGGGCGATTTATAGACAATTGGCGAATTTATAGGGTTCAAACAAATAGTATGGGCGAATTTTAATATGCAAGTGTTTTTTTAAAATAAAAAAAAATTCATCCAATATTTAATAATGGGAAAATGGTTAAAAATAGGAATATCCAAGGTCGTGAGAGAGGAAAAAATGGTAAAAATAATGTTAGCCCCGTGAAAGATGGGCACAATGTTCACTTCGCCCACGAAATATCAGTAATGGAGGCCTGGGCAGTTGGTTTCGCCCTAAATTTTCATTCTTGGAGGCCTGGGCAATTCGTTCGCCCTAGTTTTTCATTGAAGTAGGTGATTTCCAATTTTTTCGCCCTAGATTTATGGACCATAGGGAAACCAGTAGTCACCTCTCCCTAGCAGTAGCAGTCTCAGAGCCACAAGAGCCTCTTGCAAATATGCACAAGCTTGATAGAAGCCAAAGCCACCAAGGGAGTGCAAAGATAAACATGAATGGTGCCAAAACTGTCTTGGAACCATTGTTGCGTGTAAAGAAGCTTTCTTCCAAAGATATTTTTCCTTCCAGAGGTTCGTCTTTGGCAGCCGGATATGATCTCTACAGGTGTCTGTTTTCAATGTCGTTTTATCCTCGCACTGGTAGTCAGTTTTTGTTTATTTTTATCATATGAATTGCATAACATTTATTGTTTCTTGTTGCAGCTCAAATGCTTGTGTGGTGCTCGTTAGAGGGAAGGCCCTGGTGCCCACAGATTTGTCCATTGCCATACCCGAAGACACATATGTTTGCATAGGTAGGTAACCTGTTGCACTAATATAGTTGTAGCCTCTCTTTATTGTAAATGAAATAAAATGCTTGGCAGTTTTTCTAACCCTCGGTCTGTGGGGGTTTTTGAATGTGGCAATGAGATTTGAACCTCTGTAGTCTTTGCTATTTTGAAGAACTAATAGGGGTTTGTTATATATAGCTCCTAGGTCTAGGCTAGCCTAGAAGCACGTGATAGATGTGGGTGCTGGTATCGTAGATGCAGATTATCATGGCCCGGTAGGTGTGATTCTCTTCAACAACTCTGATCATAATTTTGAGATAAAGGCTGGAGATCGGATTGCCCAATTGATTACTGAGAAAATCCTAACCCCACAGGTGCTGGAGGTGGATGATTTGGATTCCACCTTTAGAGGAGTGTGTGGGTTTGGGTTTACAAGGGTTTAAATACAAATCGCTAATCATGATCTTTTAAATTGTTTTAACATTTTGTACAAGTTTAAAAATCTGTATAGAGGTAGAATTTACAACCATAGCTTTAGGTTTTTATAAACTATGTGGCCACTGTAAAACCAGCAAGAAAACCAAAGTTTTCCTTTTTCTTCAATGAAATCATAGATGTGATCATGAAACTTTTCCGAATGTCATATGTAATCCAATGATAAATATAATATAGAAACTTATCAGGTCATTGCTTTCTTTTATCTATTATTGAATTGGGTTTTAATTATGTGAAATGCATAATATAAACCAAGGGTTTCAAATATGAGAAGTGCATGATATCTAATGCAATAATTATAGCTTATGAGCATTACAAGGTGACGACAAAATAAATATTTTATACTCTTTGTGTGTACTTGGAGGTGAGCCATTAGTAGGTTGGAAATGCCATGGCTACTTAAGTTCAATATGTTTTAAAGACTATTTTTTTCCAGCTTTATATCTGTGCTAGCACATAATCAGGGCCATTTTCTTAAAATCAAGTCAACCAACTCTTATAGCCAAGGGATTACAACATCCCTAAACTTGTGCTTTAGGAAGTGTCCCTTGATGGTTTCAATAGTGGCAATGACTGTCCGTTGTAATAGGCTTTCCAGAACAGGACCAGTATGCTTCAATATTTTAATCAATAATAAATAATGCCAGACCACACTCGCACAGATCAAGCCTACATCTTTGAGGAAAACATAATCCACAGCATGTCTCCACTCCAGATGATCACTTCCCTAGCCTGAACCAATGTAGGTTATGCTTGATAAATAAGCTTGCATTGAATTTTTGGTTATTGGCATTTTTGGCCACATATTTTCTCTTTGCACTGAGAGTAGGGAGGTGCTTTACAACCCAGTGTGGGGAGGTGGTGTCACGTATCTTAACGTTACATTATGAAAAATGAAAAAAGGTAATTAAAACCATTCATGCTCATGAAATAATAAATTAAAACCAAATGAAAAGTAATTAAAAAAATCCATGTTGGCTCTAAAATAAAAAAAATTAAAACCAGCACAGATCCATCTTAAATCCAGATCTATTAAACACAAACCCAGATCTATTAAACACAAGAGGGATCATATTCTGGAGGTGTAAATATTTTTTGGACCTGTAAAATATTTAAGATAAAAAAGTTTACACCTCAAGTAATTGGATCCCTCTTGCTGCTTGAGAGATATGGGTTTAAGATGGATCTATGTTGATAAATATGTTGGCAATGAATCTTTGTCATTTAAAACCAGTTGATTTCTCGTGGCTATGGAATTCTTACAGAAGTTTCTATTTGTACAGTGATTAGCGTACTTTACCATTATATGAAATACACCTCCGAGTACTCTATGAAGAAGAATCAATATACCCTCTAAATGAAATTTCACAAGCATCTGACCATGTTTGACTCATTCCCGTCTGAAATGAAAATATGGAAAGAAGAAGAAGAGAATGAGTAAGCAAATAAGTGCCTTGTTGCAACAGAATATGCCATCCCTATGGTTGAACTTGTGAATATGACAATGCCATAAACAATGCAACAGGTGTCCTGGGTGGTGGAGAAACATCTGCCATAAAAAATCTTTTAGTTGGAAGCTTTCATTTAAAGGGATAGCCTTCAACAATTGCATCAAATACAACTAGATTCTCTTCGTATTCCCAATAACTTGATCCATCTATCAAATCTTCCCAAATTGTATAAGTGTTGTAATCTCTTATTTTGTAACTGACCCTGGTTAATTTGCCTGCTTAAAACTTGAACATACCACTATAGATTCTACATTTAAAGAAGGAAGGACTGAGGAGGTAGCATTTCATGATTTTTTCCTTACTACATTGAGAAATCCATGCCTATGGTAATAGATAAGAAAATGTATATGCAACTGAAACATAGCCAGATTTCCAATCCTCTAGAGATATACTTCCATTCTTGTTTTAATCTGGCTCTACCATATTACATTGTCAGACCTCACTCTTGCAAGCCTTTGCATGAGGGATTCAAACTGATGAGCTAAACTGAGAATCAAGCTATTACCATGAGTGCTGGAACACTTAAGCTTCCAACCAGGGAAAACCTATTGTGGGCAGGGTAGGGTTTGAGAGTAGAGAAGGTCAAATACTGATTGCCGGTGATGTGAGTGGATATATGAGAGGAAAATGAAGGGCTAACTTGGGCTAAGGTTTGTTGGATGTACTGAAAATAAAATCATTTACCTTGGCATTTGCTACTTCAACCTGCCTTAGCTTCATAGAATGTTTTTACCCTTTTTCAGTTTTCACTTGTTAAGTGTCAACACTAAAAGACTAGATAAACTGGATCAAACTCATTCACTCCAGGACATTGCATTCTTAGGGCTGGTTCACTATGGGTAATGACTCAGGGAAGATGAATCAGTTATATGTGCATCTTCTTTGCATTCTGTCATGAAATCCTGCCAATATTTTTTACTTGGTTCAAAAGATATACCAAGGAAGTTAATGATTTATCTTGCAATTATTTGGTGAATATTTTATTGGGTATGCTCTTAACATGGAGGTGTATTTTTTGTAAAAATCATTTACATGTGACAAAACTTACATTCAATGTGATCTCTGATAGAAATGCACTACAATGTTGCAAGTAAAATTAGTGAATTCTCAATCATGTGACTTGGGAAGTGAGCTTTCGGTAACAAAGTTCTTAGAATTAAGCTATTATATGGTCTAATAACAAATGAACCAATTAACTGTTTGCAAAATACCTTATTTCACTTGAAAACTTCTGAAATAGTGTGGTGGTATGAATACTACCAGCGATAGAAAATAACTCACACATAAGTAAAAAAGGAAAGACAAGTATGTAAGTATGATTGTTGGAAATGTACTTATCGGTATGCCTATTTTCATTACTATGTATAAGAGTTCAAAATTGTAGGAGTGATCAAAGTTGTCCAAGTTTCTAATAAAATAAAATATATGAAGCTTATAGAGGAAGTTTCTATTAGAGAAATCGGTATACATATTTGCATTACCATGTATAAGAGTTCAAAATTGTAGGAGTGATCAAAGTTGTCCAAGTTTCTAATAAAGGAAAATATATGAAGCTTATAGAGGAAGTTTCTATGAGAGAAATATGTACAAGGAAGCTTTCTATGAGAAGGTTTAGATTCACTGTCAAGGCACACCTTTTAATAAAATCTTCATGTTTCCTCATGGAAAGTCAATAAAAAATATTACTGTAAACGCTGCAAAGTCTTCAAAGTGCTAAAATGACCACCATATGAAGAGGACTGTTATGTGTTTGAATAAGATGGAACACGCCATTGATTTATTTGTACAACAAATCATCTCTTAATGTATAATCAAGAAAGAAGTTGATTTATCATCGAAGTTGATTTATCATCGAAGTTGTAAAACAATGAGAATCATTTTGTGTAGATTTGAAGAAGAAAGTGACTTCCATTCTTCATAGGCAACAAATCTGGTATTGAGAATATATAAAACATTCAAAGGGGGTCTTCTTAACATATCAACAACTTTATTAGCAAACCCCTTTTTTGTACTTCATAATGCAATGAAACACTGAAGATTAGAAGTCCATTTAAGTTGCCTTTGTTCTTGAACTATAGATTGGGAATTTAATAACATAAGGGGTTGATGATCAATGTGAAGTGTTGTCTCCATACTAAAAATGTAATGCTTCCATTGTTGTAGTGCTTGAAGCAACGCATTATCATATGTATTATAGTTTTGTTACAATCAGAAGTGTTTTTGAGTGATATGCAAGTGGGTGGCATTGCCTAAAAACAATGCCTATGGCTTAATCCAAGGGTTGATTTAAATCATGGATTGACATTGCGTAAACAACATCCTTGAATTGTTGAAATGCTTTAGTTGCAACATTCCATGATAAATGATTTCGATTGGAGAGCTAATGAAGTGGCCAAGCAATGTGAGATAGATGCTAGAGGAATTTTCTATAGAAATTCATACCACTAAGGAAACTCTTTGGATCTGTAATATTATAGGAATTAAGCAAACCCTAATTACCTTCGCTAGATCTACATGCACACCGGTGTGGTCAATAACAAAATCCAAATAATGAATGGAAAATTGTCCAAAGGACTTTTAAATTTTTTCTTGCAATGCATGTTGCTGAAGAGCAAGGATGATATGAACATGTTGAATATGGTATCCTAGTTGTTGCTATAGATTGATATGTCATCCAATTCACCACTATAAATTTATTGAAATGTCTGAAATATGTCATTGATGATTTTCATGAATGTTCTTGGAGCATCAGTGAGGCCCAAATGATGGCTATAAACATTTAGATTGCTTGTGGACTAGATGATTTATAGTTTTTGTAGTTGAATCGTTCTTAAAAGTTATAAACAGTGAGTTCAAATATTCTATCATTTTTTTGGCCTATCAAGATTCATGACCCCACATGTCCATTGGACCATTAAGGGACGAGATAACAAGTAGAGTCCGTACTTTCCCTGAATCTAGTTAGTGTAGTTGTGTTTCATCGACACCTTCTAGTTGTGAGAGATCAAATACTGCTTATGAAATGTATAAATAAATCTATCCTCTCCTCATTCATACACTTGTTCATTCGAGAGTCTAGGAGTCCAGAGAGTCCAGAGTTGAGCTCCAGTTTACGTTCTTTTGTTGCACTACCTTGGTAATCTACAAAATCAAAAGCTTGAGTCTTATTGGAAAAATATTCGCCAAATTTTTACTATATTTTATAAATCAGTGAAAGATTCGCCAAGTTTTTACATTTTTTTATAATTAAGTGAAATATTCCCCAAGATTTTATAATGTCTTATAATAGAGTGATATATTCGCCAAGATTTTACAGCATTATATAATGAAATGAAAGATTCGCCAAAAAAATTATATATACATATTATATTGTTGATAAAATCGTCTTCAAGTTTTCCTATATATCAAGGAGATTCGCCCATTTTTTATACATATAAATTTTGGGGGGGTTCTTAAAATCATCCCTGATTCTTACACATAAGAATATATGTCATACAGTCATGCAATTGTCTTAGCCAATGCTTCAATACAACATTCATCCATATCCCGTATTCATACGGTAACTTTCTAGATGCCTTCCATCTCTACCAGAACATTTTTAAGAGCCTGCACTACTCCCAACATGTCATCAAAGAGGTTTCATTCTATATAAGTAACAATGGAATGTTGTACAATACATAGGCCACTTACCCATTACTTGCATATTAGTAGTATCTTGTTCATTAATGCAACTTTTCTAATAAGCATAATATACATCCTAAATCTAGGAACATAAGTATGTACATGACCGGACAACATCATTTAAGTAATCAAATATATAATAAATTACAATTCAAATACTTATCTTTGTTTGGTTGTTGGGTGGATTCCATCTCAATCTTTGCTTCCTTGTAGGAACTACTGGAGTGTACTCCCTCTTGATCTTTGCTTCCTTGCAGGAACTACTGGAGTGTGCTCCCTCTTGATCTTTGCTTCCTTTATGATATCATCATGATTATATGTCTTTGAACTTCTATCCATCCTGGACCACTATGCATGCCTAAGTGGTCACTAGTGTCATCATTGTGTCATCCTCAAGATCTCATACATAATCAAACATTCATCGGTATAATCTCAATACTATCAAAACATTATGATTCTAAATAATATTAAACATGTATGGTCATGATCATTTCATACACAAGCGTTAGTATTCAAGGTTTCAGGGAGGACTTATTTTACTCATGCATAATTTATTTGACCATAGGACTCTTCTAGTTTATCATATCATTAATCAAACTAAGAAGCATAATATGCATAAACCCATGATTATTCAAACCTATAACTTCATGAATAATCATTATTAATCATACGAAAGTATACTTATATGCGACCCTAACACAAGCTAGGATTCTAAGTTGATATAGGAAAGACATACCAGGATTATCATGTTTGTGAGTTATGTCTAACATACCCAAACAATGTCTTCTTTTTTCTCTTCAACGATTTAGAGATCTTGTGCCAGTAACATGCATATCTCATAATTTAAGCATTGTAGAACCAAATTATACATACCTCATAAGTAGAGCTTCTATGTGTTCAATGGCTATGGATGAGTCTTTGTCTTCATGTCACCATGGTCACATGTTCTCAAGCTAGAACTTGATTTGTCTTTCTTGATGTACCTTTCATGTTAGCGGACAACATCATCCTCACATGACACCACAGTGCATTAGTACAATCATAAGTGTAATAACCCTAATCAATGAATGTCTTATATCATTCACATGCATTCATACTTTTACTAAGGTGATTAGTCAATCTAAAATTAATCAAGATCGTACTAACCTCAATAATAACAAGACAAACATATCATAAACTTAATCATGAACAAATTTCAAAACATACCTGTATCTCCTCAAGTCATACCTGTCGAGATTGCTTGTAGTCATCTTATGTAAGTCCTTAGCCTCATCTCCCTCTAGAACTGGAACTTCTTTACTTATGTAGGTGTCCAAATCATTCTCTTCTAGGATTAACCCAATCCTATACACTTTGATTTGTTGAAACTAGATCTGGAGCTGGTTAGGGTTTGACAGAGAAACCCTAAAAATCCAAACTTGGAATTTCAAACTTTTGTTTGGATAGGGAGATACAAAAGACTGAGGCAAGCAAGCTAGTGTGCTCATATTTCAAAAAATCCAAAAATTGACCCCTCAAAATTGACCTGCGAGATTCGAACCTACAGCTTCTGTCAAATTCTAGTTTTCTGGTCAAAATCCCAAACTAGGGTTTGATAAAGCCTGAGGTTCTACCCAACCAAAAACTTCAATCTTGGTCTCTAAATTTTGATTTTGATGAGAAGCATCCAACCGTGGTCTCGTATTCCAAAAAGTTCAACTTTTTTCAGAAACCCTAATTTGTACGGATCATATCTCAAAAAGTACAATGAAACAGAGGTTGACCTTCAGACACAAGGTACATGAACATTTCATCTTCGGCCGGTAAAAGTTTCAGATCCTGAACCTTCGCAAAAATGGATTTATAGCGAAAGTGCCATGATGACTAGTTTTTACTATATCAAGCCTTAGCTTCCAATTTCTCGCAAGTGCAACAAATGTCATAAATGCCATACAATGCCTTCCTTCAGGCTAGCTCTGATACCATGTTAGTTTTTCGGAATTTAATTCGATCTGATCTAGGATCTTAACTGAGAGAACAACATGTACAACATATCAAACATAAGAGACAAGAGACACAAAGCATTTCAGCGGGGAAAACCAATAAGGTGAAAAACCCCGCAACTTCCTCAGAGATATAATGAGCACCAATACAAAGATCACAAATATCAAACCCCAAGATGAGAGATAGTCTACTAGAAACTTATCCTCCTCCACTTATGCGTTCTCCGAAGTGAGTGAGTGAGTGAATGAATAGAATGGGAGAGCCACACTCTCTATTTATACAATGACTTGACCTACCTTTAACTCTAACTAGGCCGACCTCCCTTAGGAGAGTCTAATAACCCATTACCACTTGTCACTAGGCCGACCCCACTAGGGTGGTCTAATAACCCTTTAACTGTAATGTCCCTTGTTAGGAATTTTATTAAAATGACAATTTTTCACTTTTTTTCCCTAGTTTGACGTTTGACTAGTTTTGAGCTCTAGGTCCCCAAATTGCTCCAATTGCTCCCAAATATTCTGAGAAGGTATATGGATGATGTTAGAACATAAATATGTAATTCATGGATGCTTTTGGACCTTTAAAATACTTCTACAAATCCTCTTTCAATTCTGGCCAATGTAGGGAACTTTACTAGTAATTTCCCTTTGACTAGTATTGGTCTCTAGGTCTCGAATTGACTCCAAATGCCTTCAATTATTCAAGGAAGGTGTATGAATGATATTAGGACTTTAATATGATTTTCAGAGATGATATATGACCACCAAAATACCTTTTCAAACTCTCTTAATATTCTGGACCAAGTATGCAATTTTACTAGTAATTTGGGGTTCAAATCCCCCTGGGGTTAGTACTGAAAATGGCTTCCCAAATGCCTCCAAACCCTCTCAAATTTCTGAAAAGAGGTAGGGAATGTATTAATGATTTTATTAAGGTATCATTTGCACCATTAATTTATTATTATATCTGTTCCAACCCTCTCTCATTCAGCTTCAAAAATCACCAATTCGACCCTTGGGGAAATGGCACTATTTCTTCTCTCAATGCAATTAAACTGAGTAAAAATACTTCAAATGCTCAAGTACAGTACATGAAACTTGTAAAATACATCCATGGAAGTCCATTAATCACAAATTCATCAGATAATCATCCATTCATTCGAAATCATCATCAATACATTGGTTCACAACAAGGTAGTGGGGAAATGGCATTGTTCTTCCATTAAAAATGAGATTTATACATTTCTACTTGGAATTTCGACCTGAAACTTTCTGGAGATGAAGAACAGAGTATTTAATTCATATTACAAAAGAAATGGGGCATGATAATCTCCCCCAAAGAGTACAATGGCTCACCAAAAATGCCCTCCCTCAAGGATCAAGAATATGCCATCAAAACTGTAAATGGTTGAGAGAATGTGCTGCAATAGAAGAAACCATGAGCTGCTCTGTAGCTTACACCTGAAAATAAAGACTCCATTAAAGCTCCAAATGAAAGGTCTGAATGGCCTTTCCAATTACCAACTTGGATGGAAATCTTTCACCCTCGAAATTGGCTAAGGCAAGAAACTAGTCATCCACTAGCTCTCCCTGTACACAAATGCAATTGCAAATTCTACAAATGATCAAAAGATGGTTTCATTCTTTGTTATTGACATTTATAAAGTTCTAATGTCATCCATGGGTCGAATTCCTTCCAACAGACTCATTCCAACTCAATTTGGGAAGAGATTCCAAAGAATGCCACTTGTACAACAATTCCTAGTCTCCCACTTCCACCAAATCACATGTAGAAGCATCTAAACTGCCCTAACACCCTTGAGCACCCTCTTGGAGTCTATTTTTAGCCCTGACATGTCATATATGTCATATGTCATCCTTAAGGTATGATTTGTGTCATAGGTGTCATAGCATCTTCATCATTGTTGTCATAGAGCTAGGGAATCTAGCCCAAGTGTCTCACTAGCTCCAAATTGCTTCTTCCTCTTCCATGGGAGTTACTCTTCCTCTATATTTCGACCTCATTGACTCATGAAAAGTATTATTGAACTTATAACTCATCCCAAGAACATTAGGCTTCCCATAGATTCGAAATTGCAAGAAGAGGATGCCATGTGCCACATACATTCTTGCTTGTGTGGGTACCACTTCCTCCATGTGTATTCATGATCAAATGCCACTTTGATTTTCACTTGTATATATTTATTTATCTCCTTTATTAAATATTTATTCCATCCTAATGTTCCAACATCATTTATTATCCCCATTATTCACAATCCCAAAGCTTCCACCCCAAACCTAGGAAACTAGTAATTTCCCTCCTTGGCAATTATTTGACCTTTAGCATTAATTTGAAAAACACTAATGAATATGGCCATTGTGATTAGGCCATTGTGACCCAATGCCAATTTTGGGACATGACATTAACCCGCATGACTCATACAGGGCCAACCCCATCAAGGCGGTCTAATAACCCATCAAATATAAGTTACAACACTTACAATATAACTTGCAACAGTACTCCGGGGTCTAATGCCCTGTCATACATGGGAGGATGGACCTCAATGACTTTACATGACTCAAGTACAATAATGACTTCTCCGACCGAGAGAATCAAACATCTCCGTCGAAGGTACAACAATAGAATAGAAAGGATGACACTTCTTATTGGAGGAATAAGACATCTCAGTCGGGGATACAATAAAGTACAAATGTAATACATACAATATACAAGTGAATATCTTCCGAAGTTACAAATACATCAACAAAGGGGTCACTTTAGGTCACGCCTTGATTCCCCCTTCTTGATGATGATGATGATGATGACGATGATGATGATGTTGATGATGAAGATGATGATGAAGATGATGACCAAGATGATGAGGAGGAGGAGGAGGAGGAGGATGATGATGAGGAAGTGGGTGATAATGATGATGATGACGATGGAGATGATGATGATGACGAGGATGATGCCGACTATGAGGATGATGATGAGGAGGATGAGGATGATGATGCTGATGATGACGAAGATGATTATGATGAGGATGATGAGGATGATGATGATGATCATATTCATCATCATCAACATCATCAGCTTCATCTTTGTACTCATCTTCATCATCATCCATCATCATCATAATCATCATCATCTTCGTCATCATCATCATTATCAATGATGATGATGAAGAAGATGATGATGATGATGTTGATGATGATGAAGAAGATGATGATGATGATGAAGAAGATGATGATGATGTTGATGATGAAGATGATGACGAAGATGTTGATGATGATGAAGATGATGAAGAAGATGATGATGATGACGACGATG